>JAXBDA010005600.1:0-23834 GCA_036023075.1 Gaultheria prostrata
GATGGGTTTCGACCACTTTCGAGCGAAATCAACTTCAACACTTAGTCTTCACAGCCTTCCTCATTCTTGATCCTCGTGCATGCCCTTCCAACAACTCCGATTAGCGCCAACACACCTCAATTCCCTGCAAATTACGCACAAACACACAATCCAACCACGTGCACGAATTAAATGGAAAATGAGGATTAACCGCACGTCTAACGCGCTCATTCTTCCCTACTTAGGCGCTTAAATTCATGCATTTTGCGCGCCTATCATCTATAATTTTGTGTAATTGGAATGATTTGCTCGAGATTGATATGCGACCTTATTCAATTGGAAATCTTCCTTCATTAAACGGAAAAGGAAGAAGATCATTAGACAATCAGACGACAATCAGACGAGTGTGACCAAGATTAAGACACGGGATTATCGGCTGCTTTTATGGAATGATATGCTAGCAGTCAAATGCTAATTTTATGGGATGTTTTGCTGGCAGTCAAA
The DNA here is from genome assembly GCA_036023075.1 of Gaultheria prostrata. NCBI lineage: Eukaryota > Viridiplantae > Streptophyta > Magnoliopsida > Ericales > Ericaceae > Gaultheria > Gaultheria prostrata. Next base: position 484 of record JAXBDA010005600.1, read on the forward strand.
GTGAATTTTATAGGGTGATTTGCTATCTCTTGGCTGCATACATAAAGTATTCCTAGCAAGATGGGTCGTGTGCTTCATTGACTACTTTGGCAAAAATATTGAGAGCATTATACACGGCTGACTAGTGTGTGTATGTGTCTTGGAGTACACATGATCAATATGATCACCAAGCTTTTCGATTAACTCCAAGAAGTTTGTCTATCTTCCAATTCAACAAATTGGATCATTCTTCCGGTGGATTCCAGAAGTATCTCGGAGGACTTGTGGATTCAAGGCGTTCGGCAATCAACCACTTGGTGCGGTGTACGTGGATTAGGCAACACGGTCTTTGGTCAGTCGGTGAGGATTCACGATGTGTTAATTGAGATCGTTTTGTAACTGCACAATGTTAACTTTTAGTGGATTGGTTTCCTCCCGTGGTTTTTACCCTTTTTGAGGGGTTTTCCACGTATATCGCGTGTTCATCTTTTATTGTTTTTCAATTCCTTTAAATTTGCTTATTGAGTATTTAATAGCATAAGAAAAAGGAATTTTCAATTTTGACTAAGAAAACCCACGTTTATTTATTAAGCTCCATAAATACCAGATTTCTCAGAAACTAAACGTGAAGTGACCTATACCTAATCACTCCCAACCAAGCCCTCATTCTAACATTTAAACAATCTCATCTAACCTCCCATCATCAATCAATCTATCCCTTTCTGTTAGGTTTTAGAGTCCACAAATAGTCTGCAAATCCTGTTTGACAAACAATTGTTTTACCTTTAGTTGTCATTGTCCTTCAGGGTCTTTTGTGTGATAAAAAGGGACCGGACCGAGTTCAGTTTGGGTTAAGTCGGATTTCGTCGGTCGATTACTAACTTTGAAATTCGTAGCAGGATTGATTGCCTACTGCTTGAGAAATTGCCCAAGCAATTCCATAATATATAGCAATAACTGTAATTCCACTTACGAAAACGGTCTTAAGGCCAATGGAAAAAAAATAAGAATATCCATCAAAACTAATTCCTTGCATTTCAAATATCTTCAATCAAAATCAATCTTGAACTCAGATACAGACAAAAAGCATTTTCATTGTTCTTGAACCAAACCCACGAACACAAACAAATATACAAAATGAATATTGTTAAAGCATTCAACAAAACCAATTGACAACGAGAAACAAATACAAATCCCTCTACTTGTACATACATACATGCATATATGTGAACCAACATCTGTGCATAAACCATCAAAATAAAAGAATCATCAAACCAACCTACTGACAACCACGAACATTCAAAACATTGAATGCCCAAACAAGACTATGTGAAAAGAGAGATATTCAGCTGAATGCATACACATATACATAAGCAAAACTATTGAATGCCCAAAGAAGACTACGCGAAAAGAGTGATATTCAGATGAATGCATACACATATACATAAGCAAATGTGATGTAATTTGTTTTTACCTTGAGAGAGAAGTTGAGGGCAACAGAGGGGTAATACCGAATGACGTTGCTACCATTGCCTCTCCAAAGAGAGATCCCTTCCTCTCTCACCGTACGGACTATGCAATCCACCATCCCCTTGAACCTCTGGTGGGGCCCTGACACGATGGCGGCGTTACTCTCCTGTGTCTGCAACAGCAGTTTGGCCCTCTCTATTGGGGCCACGATCGTGTGCACCAGTCCCCCCATCACCGCCCCTGCCATCAGATCCCTCTGGAATTTTGTCACCCAATCGTACAGCTCAGATGATCTCCTCATCGTCACTTTGGGTAATTCAGAATCACTGCTGCTTTCCTCTCCCTCCTCCACCATTCTCTCTCTCCTCTCTTAAAATCAAAATGGAGCGAAAAATGATGGCTTAGACAAAAAAGTAAGAACTACCCAATCTAGTGTTTGCATATATGTATCTATATACATATAAAGGTAAAAATTCTCACAGCTAAAAATTCTCAAATAGTAATAATCTGTCATTTTCATTTCCAGCTGTTTTTCACAGCTAAAAATTCTCAAATAGTATTTTTCTTTGTTGTTCATCATAATTGGAAAAGAGGTTTTCTTCTTTTCTATATTGGAAGAATTTAGCTTCCTTCATGCTCCAATCACTAAGCTTTGAGATTTTCACACTCTGAGTTCCATTGTTTAATACATAAAGGTGAGCTTCTTTGTCAATAGCCAACTTTGGGTACACTCTACCAGTGATGCATGTGACACCTCCTCCAAAGCTCTCAACAATGAAGTGATCTATCTGCAAGATAAGCAAAGAATGTGATCAAGCTGGAGAAAAACATCCAACAAAAGAATGGGACAAGGAAAATGAAAACAAAACAACGACGCCAATTGAGATACAACGATACAGTACTACTATGGGTTTTTTCTTGATCGTATACAGTTCTATATTAAGACTGTTTTTTGTTGAGAAAAGCCATGCAAACGGATTTGAAAAGTACATAGTTGCCCAAGGACTCAAACATACCACAGGTGAGGATAACTATGACTATGAAAAAGAAGGAACCAAACTAATATGCAATGCGAAAACAAAGGAAGGAAAGAAACAATCAAAGTATCAATGACAAACACAAAGAGAACGAATGCGCAAGAGAGCTACAAAGGAGAATCTTTGCTAACCTAACCTAACCAAACCAAACCAAACTGAGCCTTATGTCCCAAATCAATTGGGGTCGGCTACATGAATCTTTTTCCTCCATTGAGCTCTGTCAAGTGCTGCTTGTTCACTTAGCCCTAGTAGACTCAAATCCTTGCGCACTACCGCATCTAATGTCAATTTGGGTCTTCCCCTCCCCGGAGCGTTGTTATGCAAAGCTATCCTATCCGCTTTCTTAACTATGTTTTGGTCTACGACAGACATGCCCAAACCACCTAAGCCTATTTTCCCTCAACTTCTCCTCTATAAGTACTACACCTACTATTTTCTCAGACTGTTTCATTTTCAATCCTATCTCGTCTAGTCTTACCACACATCTACCTCAACATTCTCATTTCCGCTACACTTATCTTGTTCATCTGCTGTTTCTTAATAGGCCAACATTCTGTCCCGTAAAGCATCGCTGGTCTTATGGCAGTTCTATAGAATTTTCCCTTCAATTTTGTGGATACCCTTTTGTCACACAGTACACCAGTAGTGCTTCTCCACTTGAGCCACCCCACTTGGATCCTTTACGTCACATCATCTGCAATCTGCAAACAACATACACCAGAATCTTTGCTAACCTCCTGAAAAAAATCTTACCATACCCAAATTCCAAGTTCTCTTTCGAAAACCCAATTGGAACACTGAGAATGGATGCTTTTTAGGCAAAAGGAGTCCATCCCAAAACTAATCACATCCTAAATTGGTTTTCTTGCACACCAATCCTAAAACTAACAAGAAAATACCAAAAATGAAGTTTTAGAAGTCCAACACAAGTGCATAGAAAGTTAAAGTTGGCCAAAAGCAAAGACGTCAAACAGCAGAACCTGAAGCCTTGGGCACTAACTTCCGAAGGCTTCCTAAGTCCAGAATCTGACAGTTTGTTAAGTGAGGATCTAGAATAAAACATCGAGCCAATTTCTAACATATGCTATATCCATGGTATAATTATTCTACGTTGGACATGTATCAGTGACACAAAAGATGTACTTGTAGCAAAATTGTATACTTCGAACTAATTTGCTATTCCGCCATCACTTAAACAAACTACAAAAGAGAAACAACTATATGAAGTTGTGTCTATCTGTTCATGCTTGAAAAAGTGAAAAGTGAAAACAAACCCCAAAACCTTGTTTAGAATGTGTTCCAGTAAAGGGAAAAACTTGAGCTACCGTGAAATGGTTAAGAATGCAATACACATTACACCTTAGAGCAAATGGTTTTTGCACAAAGAAACAATTTCAAAACGGTATATATCTCTCATATGAAGTTAGGTTGGCTATTCTGCTAATACTAACAGCAAAGCTCCATAGGTTGTTTAACTTCTAAGCAATTTTACCAAGCTTCTTAGTGAAATTGTCTCACTAGCAGGGTCTACATCAACAAAAGCTCCATAGGTTGTTTTCTCAACTTCATATCTCAAAGAAGACCTATTCATAAGAAAGTCCCAAGTAAGACCATTATAATATGATGACCGGAAAACATGCCTTTGGAGTTTGTTTAACTTACCTGCTCTGATCACTGCACATTAGAACAACATATTTGCTGTGACTTCTGAATATGCGAAAGAAGATGGCAGTTTGCTCTGTCAAGTCCTTAGAAGCCAAAACCAGCAAACCAAATGGCCCGACAAGGCCTTCCACATGATTTTTGCTACAAAGCAGTTGGGGATCAACCAAACTTTGCTCAATCATTTCTGCCTCTTCAATATTTGACAACACAAAAGAGACCTCCACGTCAGCCTTTAATGAAACAATTCTCGGTTTAAGAATAATAGTTATATAGGCGTAGGAATAGAGAATAACTAGGATAAGATCATTTACCTGCGAAGCAGTAATGCCCACAACTTTGAGTACAGAACCACCCTAGAGCTCTGTATCATGAATGTGAACTTCTTCTGAACGTAGTTTCTCAATTTCTTTGATTGGCCATTGTGCTAATTGCTTTCCACTTTCACTAATGGAAACAGTTCTTGGAAACGACTTCAAAAAAAAAAAACTCATGTTATGCTATATCTTCAGATTCTTACCCACCAAATATACCACGAATACGATACAACTTAAAGGAATGGACCCAATTTCCTAATTGACATAGGTTGGAGTCTCCTTTAGAATCATATTTGAACCCAACAAAATTGCAGTTTTTTTTTTAGGTTCCCCAGAAATGCTGCTATTGTTCTGATAGGCAGCTTTTGCTGTTGAAGATGGAGCTACGTTAAGCTTAAGAATGCAGACTATCTACCTGTTCAACTTAAAACTCAGGCCAATACATGGTTTGGTTTACTAAGAGAAACTACAAAGCCAGCGGAAATGGAATCCTCCCATAATAGTGGTCAACTAAAACACAGACACACACACACACACAACTTATTTCATTTCATGCTAGGAAGTGAATAAGATAAACAACATAATCATACCTGAAGTCCAGACCATCCCTTCTCTATGTCAGCGGATTTACTATCCGTCTCCTCTAAAAGACATACACACCCACCCACAACTTATTTCATTTCATGCTCGGAAGTTAATACGATAAACGGCATACTCATACCTGAAGTCCGGACTATCCCTTCTCTATGTCAGCAGATTCACTATCCGTCTCCTCTATCCATGCCCACAGTACCTGTCTGTCTTTTCCACTGCCAAGAAATGACTTTGATGCATAGAATTTCCCATAATCATATCTCAACAGCAAGACACTATCCATGAAGTCTGTGTCAACCACATACATATCTGTTTGAGTATCATAGTTTCCCATTACATAGTGATCCTGATGATTGAAGCTTGCCTTGAGCACGTACTTAGTTTCTCTACCCTTACCATTCCCCTTTACGCTAACCGGTAAAAATCGGGACATTCCCACATCTCAGTTTCATTTGAGGAAAGAAGAGAACTCTCACTCCTATTCCAGTTAACAAAATCTTCACTTGTGTATAGAATTGCAGTTCCATGACCTTTAATTTGGCTTCCAATGATACCCCGCAATCTTTATCAGGCCCTTGCCATGCAGTTGTGGGGTCTCTAAAGAAGAGCGGATCAATGCCATCAACTGGAGTCATTATAGGATTATGAGCTGATTTTACCCATTCTATCAGTAGTGGATCGGATAGATTTTTGGGCACAGCTAAGTTTTGGACTTCGTGAGTCTCGGGGTCCTTTCCGGTGTATAGAATGACAGGTTTCCCCCCAGGAAGTATTGTGGTTGAACCGGACCAGCAGCCACTGATGTCAAAAGGGTGTGTCAGATTAAGAGCATGATCAAGATGAACCCAGTTGATGAGATCATAAGATATTGAATGAGCCCATGTTATTTTCATATTCCACTGTGGTCCATATGGGTTGTACTGGTAGAAAAGATGATAGATTCCTTTGTAATACCTCGGTCCTGTGATAGAGGAGGATTGGTATTAGAACTGAATCTGGAAACGACCGTCTAAGTTTCAATCAAGAAGTCTCTGTGGCATACTCCAATTTATAGCAAGTAGCGATACATTTTGCTTCGAGTGAAGCCAAGAGTAAATATCTTACAATTACCAAATTATTTCTCAGCGATGCATAAATTAAAGTTAATCCTAAGCAGACTACTGATCCAAGAAACATAATATCATGGTCTCTCATTTGGAAAAGAAAGAAAGAAAAAGTGTACTCTCATTTCATGTTTGGATTAGTAAGAAACGAACAATATGAGCTAGGGAAACTAGTGGGGTATTTTTTTTCTGTTCTTTGCAATTGTTGAAGTTTCGGTATTATGAAAAATCCATGATCCATCAGTTCAGTTTCCCATCCAATTTCAAATTTTTCAGGAGAAACAGTAGAACCGGCAAAGTTGTCTTTCTTGCCAATTTCTCAACCGGCAAAGACATCAAACACCGGAACCTGAAGCCTTGGGCACTAACTTACAGAAGGCTTCCTAAGTCCAGAAGCTGACAAATTGTTAAGTGAGAATGTGTAGAATAAAACATCAAGCCAATTTCTTGAGCTACTGTGAGATGGTTAAGAATGCAATGCACATTACACCCTAGAGCAAATTGTTTTTGCACAAACTAACAAAACCAAAACGGTATTTATCTTTCATATGAAGTTAGGTTGGCTATTCTGCTAATACTAACAGCAAATCATCACCACTGGAAATATAACTTCTAAGCAATCTTACCAAGCTTCTTAGTGAAATTGTCTCACTAGCAGGGTCTACATCAACAAAAGCTCCATAGGTTGTTTTCTCTACTTCATATCTCAAAGAAGACTTGTTCATAAGAAAAAATGTCCCAAGTAAGACCACTTTAGTCTGATGATCGGAAACATGCCTTTGGAGTTTGATTAAGTTACCTGCTCTGGTCATTGCACATCAGAACAACATATTTGCTGTGACTTCTGAATATGCGAAAGAAGATGGCAGTTTGCTCTGCCAAGTCCTTGGAAGCCAAAACCAGCAAACCAAATGGCCCAACAAGGCCTTTCACAGATGCTTGATTTTTGCTACAAAGCAGTTGGGGATCAACCAAATTTTGCTCAATCACTTCTGCCTCTTCAATATTTGGCAACACAAAAGAGACCTCCACGTCGGCCTTTAATAATAGTTGTACTATTTGGTGCAAGAATAGAGAATAACTAGGATAAGATCATTTACCTGCGAAGCAGTAATGCCCACAACTTCGAGTACAGAGCCACCCTTGAGCTCTGTATCATGAATGTTAAATTTTTCTGAACGTAGGTTCTCAAATTCTTTGATTGGCCACTGTGCTAATTGCTTTCCACTTTTACCAATGGAAACAGTTCCTGGAAACGACATCAAAAAGAAAAGAAAAAAAGAACTCTCTTATGCTGTATCTTCAGATTCTTCCCCACCAAATATACCACGTACATGATACAACTTAAAGGAATGGACCCAATTTCCTAATTGACATAGCTAGGAGTATTCTTTAGAATCATATTTGAACCCGCAAAAAATCCCCAATAAAATTGCAGTCCCCGCCCCCCCGCGCAAAATGCTGCTTTCTGTAGTAGAAGATGGAGCTATGTTAAGCTTAAGAACCCAGACTATCTACCTGTTCAACTTAAAACTCCAGGCCAACACATGGTTTGGTTTTCTAAGAGAAATTAGAAATCCAGCGAAAATGGAATCCTTCCATTATATTGGTCTACTAGAAGACACACACACACACACACACAACTTATTTCATTTCATGCTCGGAAGTGAATCGGAGAAACGGCATAATCATACCTGAAGTCCGGACCATCCCTTCTCTATGTCAGCAGATTCACTATCCGTCTCCGCTATCCATGCCCACAGTACTCGTCTGTCTTTTCCGTTGTCAACAAACGACTTTGAAGCATAGAATTTCCCATAATCATACCTCAACTGCAAGGCACTATCCATGAAGTCCGTGTCAACCACATACATATCTGTTTGAGGATTATTGTTTCCCATTACATAGTGATCCTGATCATTGAAGCTTGCCTTGAGCACGTACTTAGTTTCTCTACCTCTACCATTACCCTTTACACTAACTGTATAAAAATTGGGACATTCCCACATTGCAGTTCTATTTAGGAATGAAGAGGACTCTCGCTCCTAGTCCAGTCAACAAAATCTTCGCTTGTGTATACAACTGCAGTTCCATGACCATTAATTTGGCTTCCAATGATAACCCGCCATCTTTTATCAGGCCCTTCCCATGCAGTTGCGGGGTCTCTAAATAAGAGCGGATCAATGCAATCAACTGGAGTCATTATAGGATTATGGGCTGATTTTACCCATTCTATCAGTAGCGGATCGGATAGATTTTTGGGCACGGCTCAATTTTGGACTTGGCAAATCTCGGGGTAACTTCTTCTTATTATTCCCAAAAAAAATGTACGATGCAGTGTTTGGTATTAGCTTTGGACATCAAACAGGATAAAATGTTCGGATATACAGGTAGGCAGTAATGTCCCTCAGAAGTGGCTGGAAATGCACCGATACAACAAGACTTGCAATTTAACTGCTTATGGAGGGACTTACCAAGAGAAAGGAAAACGTTAGAGAAACCAAAGAAATTAATTTCGCTTCTTTACTTTACTTTTCCATATATTTTTTTTACTCGCTCTTTTCCTCCATTCCCAACCTATTGCTCATCAGATCTAGAACTTATGCAGCATTCTGTATTCATCAGGCCCATATATCACAAGAGAGCAGATATGATATTTACTATTTTGCATTGTTTTTGTTATGCATGCAACAAAAATATCATGGGAGCCCATATACCTTGGTTCCAAGCATAAGGGTTCAAATATAGAGTCTTCCCGTCTTTCTCAATGTGAAAAGATGCAAATTTCTCAGCCATCTCATAAGCAATTGATAAACATCCAGGCCCTACAGAAACAGCCACCAGATAAGCAAACTATTTTCACAAACCAATACTCACTCTATTAATTGTCAACAGCAATGGGAAGAGTATAACAATTTACACCACCCTAGGTCTGATCAATAATTGTATGAAAAGACATGCTAAGAAGTTATACAAGTTAGTTAATGAATATGTGCATGTGCACTGTATCAAAGCAAATACGAATCAGCCTGATACACATGTATAGGGGAACAAAGCATTAAGTATGCATAACAAAGAGCATAGCTTATATGAACAATGCATGTACAAACATACTTAGTTATAGACAGATATGAAGATGAATTCAAGTATGCTCATATACAGGGACAAATATAGGAAATAGAAGGAGGGAGGGACACCGGAAGTAAATATCATTTTCTTCAAATTACTGCACAAAATGTACACTTTTATGAACAATACCGCACACGCATATCAATCCATGGACTCATGTGGATGAAGCCATGTATGAATAATATACAGATAGAGGAAAGAGAGGGATGGATGGAAACAAGGTGTAATATCAGTTTCTTGAGATTGCTGCACCAAAAAGTAAGGAGAGAACAGCCCTGTATGTTACAAGAAAAACTTACAAAAGTGTGCTTATCTGAAAAGGAATACAGCTAGAAATCTTGGCCTTTACAGAAAGGTTATTATCATCCACCCAAGACAACAAATACAACTCATCAACCAAAAGCAAAAACAATCACATAGCAAACTTCTATCAAAGCAACATGATTAAGACAAGAACAAAAAGATGTCTTTTTATTTAAAGACTCACCTAAATAGAGCAAAAATAAAAACTTTATAAGTAATTATTGCCCACTAATAAACTACCATCCGATTAATACAACTTTGGAAAATCTAGAACCAAGGCCACTTAGCAAATCAATTTCAAAACAGAAAAAAAGGGTTTGTTTCTAGTTGAAAGATTCACCTCCATTGAGCCAAAATCAGAACTTTATAAGAAATCATTGCCCACTGATAATTCTACCATCCTATTCCTACAACTTAGGAGAATCTAGAACCAAAGCCACAAAGCAAATTAAATTCAAAGCAAGAACAAAAGGGTATAATCCTAAATGGAAATATTCACCTCCATTGAGCCAAAGAACCAGAGGCTAAGAAGAAGGTTCATCAACAGCCTCAACAAACCAGTAGAAAAGAGCCCTCCCAATTTTTCCATTGACTGTGACATACCCAGAGTAGTGTGAAAAACTCACAGTGAAAGCTTGCCCAGGAAGCTCTGAAACTCTATCCAACAATTGTTGGGCTGCTGGGTCTGAGGAAAAACTGGAGGTACAACTGCATATATAGATATTACTGATGAAAATGTAGATACATAGCACAAAAACCCATTTCAGATTTGGCATGTTTGTTGGGTTTGGAGGTGGCTAATGAATAGGACCTTTCACCGCGCCACACGATTCTTTCGCGAAGCGTTTGAGTTTCTGGAGAGGGGTTTAATTGGGGAGGCTATTCAATAATCAACACAAGCAATAAACAGCTTAGACAAGTCAGTCCCAAGTTGATCCTGCTTGTGAAAAGTTACAGGACCTAGGATTACAACACCTATTCAAGTTGATGGATATAAATTACAGAATATCTAATGCACCAACTTTTGATATTCTATGAAAAAAACCACAAATCTACTTCAATTGAAGAACTACCAAGCGTGGGATATTATTCCAAAGGGCGGAACGGGTCAACACATGCATAGGCTCATGAATAGGTTCCAACTTGACGAATCTAGTGCTCACCCACGAAAGAGACACACAGGTGCACAATGTAGAAACATGAAGAAAGGTCTTGGCTAAAACACAATCCCCTTACGGTTTGTTGGAAAAAGGGACCTAGCACTCTTAATAAGATATGATCACTGAACATAAATGATAACCTAAGAACTTCAAACACCAAATAATGCAGCACAACCCTTCAACATTTAAGCTATAAAAAGGACATGCCGTCCTAGGAAAGCACCCAAACCTTCACTGAAGATCCATTCAGACAGGATGCTTGCTTACATAAGATGATGTAGAGATTTCCTCGATAAAGCTAGGACCCATTGCACTTGTTGAGGCCTTGATCGAACTTGTGGAGGCATCAGCCATAGGAACATCCTGGTCTGAAGCATTGGGTAGCCCATTTTCTTTTGGAGGAACTCTTTCACAAACATGTTCAAAAGCAGATGCTATTATTCTCTAAAATCCAATCATGAACTTGGCTTGCAGGAACTGCAGCAGTAGGCATGTCAGGATCAGAATTAGCAAAAAAATGGAGCAGTCTGGCCCAGGGGAATTCTTTCTGATACTTTTTCACCCAGTAAAGAAGAAATTCAAGGTGTTCAAACTTTTCCATTGTCAAAACTTGGTAATGGGGATTAAACAAGATTTGGAGCATGCCAACGGAAGTACTAAATACAACAAGCGCTCAGGTTTGTTCCATATCAAGAAAACAGTTTTAATCGTTCTAATTTCTGGGGCATAAAAATGTCACATAGAATCCAATGGCACTCTTCTTTCTGTCCAAACCGAGATACTGCAAAATTCTACCTGCACCCACTACAGACTTAACTGAAAATAAACCGAAGCGGCAAAGCCTATTGACGGAAAGCAATAGGAACTGTGAACTTAGATTCGCTTAGGCTATGAACTGTGAAATAGGTCAAGAGGCAGCCAAAAGATGTTTGCAATTAAATTCACAACCTCATACTATACTTCTAACACACTAAGGATATATAGGAATGCAAAAGAAGAGAAACCAAACGACATGAAGCTCTCTATTCATCATAAGGGTTGTCCATGGAACATCATCCTCTGAAATAAACAAGAAAAATAGGCAAATTTCATTTCCTTCAAGATTATTAATGTCTTGTACCCAAAAAGAATACCAACGAAACAACAAAATGGCATTTTTTTTACTTCTTTTGAGTTCCAATCATTTCTACCACCCAAAATCAAGTACCACCGACAGAAATTGACGCATGCAATCTATGCATAATTTCAGACCAATCACGAAAATCAAACCAGAAAACCCAATTAATTAACAGAATAGTTCAAGAGAAAAGAAAAATGACACTCCATCTAATATTAATCGTTCAACTCCAAAGCAAGCAAATTAATACCCATGGTAGCGATCTTTCGCTCGAACACAGACGCAATGCTTCTGGTCTTAGCCCTAATAGTGACCGGCGACCGCCAGTCAACACCTGGCTCCACCGGAGACCGGAAAGCAGACGAGAAAAACTCAGCGATCGATGGTTGGTCAAAGAAGCAGGCGAACACTGTGGGGAAGAAAGTGTAAGCCCCTCAAACGACGTCGTTTGATAACATGACATAGGTTCAACGTGTGGCATGCCAATGAAACGACGTTGTTTGAAAATATGACATAGGTTCAACATGCGGCATGCCAATAAAACGACGTCGTTTGTTAACATTTGTGGTTCAAAGTGTTACAAGGACGATTTCTATCTGTATCGACTTTTGTTTCATGATCCGAGACATTCTTTTTGTAGAAATTATTATAACACAAATGATATAAAAATATCTCGTAAATAAAGTACAAATTAGTACTTAATCTAAATGAATTTCTATTTTTTAAAATAGATTTAGATACATTGAATCATATCACTCCCCTACAAAAACTCTTAGATAACTTTATGTACACTTTCTATCTATTTAAGTGATAATTTAATAATCTGAGACGTTCATATTGTAGAACTTAGAAAAATAAAGATCATGTAAAAAATTCATATTAATTAAAAATGAATTAGTATTTAATCTTAATGAATTTATGATTCTTAAAATAGGTTTTGTTATACTGAATAAAAACCATAATACCTAACCGGTTTCAACCGCTCTCTCTCTCTCTCTCTCTCTCTCTCTCTCTCTCTACTTCTTGTCCAATCTCTTCTCTGAAAACCCTAATCTCACTCCCACTCTCTGCTTCGACACCATTCAAATCGAAATTCGCCAAAAATGTCAGTACCGGAGCGTCACTTGGCTGCTACCGAGACTGTAAATGCTCTTAGAGAACGCTTGAAGAAGAAGCGTCTTCTTCTTCTTCTTCTCGACACAGATGGTTCAATTTGCAGTGGCGGGGTTTGCCAGGTGGTCCCAAGGGTTGCAGGGTCATACTGGGAAGGTATTTTTCTCAGTTCTTTGAAACATCTCATGGATTTTCGTGTATGAGAGTGTGTATCTATTATAGTTGACCGCATTAGTGTTTGCTGGAGTTGGTTGCTTCATTTGATTTGGTTGGAAGCTGAAAAGAGTGAATTATGTGGAATTCTGTATACCTTGTTTCCACTTAATGTCTCCTGTTTCTAGAAATGTGACTACTTATAAGTAACTCTAAAGAAAGTGAACTCTTAAATTCTGATTTTGAATGTGACCTAGAAAATGGACTACGGTGATGCCATGCAATCAGAATCAGTACCTGGAGTTTCGTGCTAGTGGTTTTCCGTTCTCCCATTGTTTTTGAAATTGGCTCGAGACATTGTCGGAGAGTGGAATCGAATTAGGAAAATTGGTAACTTTTCGATAGCAATTCTAGACTGTGCGCCTACATCTTGAAATGTATGTCATGAAGACTTGAACTACATAAATAATGTTGGGAAATTAATTGGTAATTGATATTCACACCCCCAAATTGTTATCGACACCCCTTTTTTTTGTCTTCAAGTGGAATTTTTACACATGAAAATTTCACTAGAAGACAAAAAAGGGGGCGTGGATAACAATTTGGGAGTGTGGAAATCATCACTCCCCAATTTATATGGTGACTAATGTGTCAGTACTTGGAGGAACAGGGGAGCCACTATTTTAGCGGTGAAAGATACATTGCCAAAGGTTACGTTCGTCCCCCCAGTCTTTCCCCGCCCATACTCCAATCGATTGGAGATTGCATGGATACTGTTGTTGTTGTTGTGTTAGTACTGTACCCAACAAACCTATAGGCTCTGTTGTTACTCCCTTATTGGGTACGGTAATGACTACTAGTTGAATGGGAGACCTATGAGTTTTACTAATGTAACTATTTACATGGTGGCATTATATTGAAGTTGGAGTAAAGCAGGATTTTAATCCCGTTAGGCATTCTGCAGGTTTATTCACTAGACTGGAATCCGGAAAAGAATCGTATAGTCAGTGCATCTCAAGATCGGAGGCTAATAGTGTGGAACGCTCTCACAAGCCAAAAAACTCATGCCATGAAATTACCTTGTGCGTGGGTCATGACTTGTGCCTTTTCTCCAACTGGTCAATCTGTTGCCTGTGGTGGGCTTGACAGCGTATGCTCCATCTTCAACCTGCATTACCCCACTGACAAAGATGGGAATATAACTGTATCAAGAACGCTTAGTGGCCTTAAGAGTTATGTTTCCTTTTGCCAGAATGTTCCAATGAGGAGACTCACCTAATAACAAGTTTGGGTGATCAAACGTGTGTTTTGTGGGATATATCCTCAGGCCAGAGAACTTCTGTCTTTGAGGTGAATTCCAGTGCGGACACACTGCTGATGTGCTGAGGTACTATCTGGATTCCAAATTGGTGTATCCAATTTTGTTATTCTTTTTTCATAGCGATATCTATACTGGTTGAATCCTTTTCTTGTTTGAGCTCATGGTTGAAGGCAGAAGTACGTAATTGCATTTGTAGTGAATTTGCATATGTATTTGGGATTGATAGTTTAACGTGCTCGTTAGCGAGTTGCTCTGGACCATGAATGAAGGAAGCATGGTAATGAACACAGAAATTAATTGGAGTCTCTAGGCATGCCCTCCCTGATGCCTTTTTGCTTTGATTCCAGGGTATGGTACTGCAGCAAAACGTCCCTTTAGCTCCTCGATTCTTGGAGGTTTAGGGGGCCACTGTTTCAGTGGTACTTTGAGAGCAGCCACTTTGTGCATATTGCCAAAGGTTAGGTCTGTCTCCAATCATCACCGCCCATACCCCCAATGATTGGGGACTAGATGGGTTTTGTTGTTGTTGTTGTTGTTATTTGGGATTGATAGTTCTACAGGCAAAACACAAAAATGATTTGCTTGCCTTCCATTGCAAGTGTGGAAGTTTTCTGAAGTTCAAGTTTTAAAGGTCTCAAAAACTTGATCCCTTGTGTATTTAGTCATAATATACCTATGTTCCCAACTATTCCACCACAAATAATGACCGCTAAATGTTTTTTTTTAGGGGTAAATATCCCGCTAAATGCTTTCCGCTACTATAATGCTAAAGGACTTTGAGTGATATGTCAACTCTACTAATAACCTCTATGTACTTACAGCAAGTTGTGTGACTATCACTCTATGTTGCCAGAGACAATAACGATAAAGTTTCTATCGTCCAAATATCAGAGTAAAATTTAGGTACATTTTAATAGTTCATTTCCGTGAATAAGATGGTGATTTGGTAATCTGAAGGTTCCTCGGGGTGAGAGTCTTGTACCTTTTATAAAGTTATGGTATCAGCGTGTCCATGTCGTTCTCCTGACTTGCTACTTGCTTGGCTGTTTCACTATAAAATGTTTTGCATGCATGAAGAAGGATGATCACTAGAAAGTTGCATTTACAGTATTGATTTGTATATGTTTTTCTATGCATTGCTCGCTTGATAGAGTGAGAAATCACAATATGTTACCAAGAATGGTTTATTGTGTTATTTTTCCGGGGGAGCACGCATTGCCACAACAGTTTGTTCATGCATACAAGGATGGCCAGTTTGTAACAACTCCAGTCTCCCACTCCGGAGAGTAACTGATAAATTTTCACATTCAAGTTTTGATAGACTCACAGCTCTAGCTTGGATGGCATATACTGGCAAAGATTGCGGTGAGAGTTGTGTTCAACTATAATTCTGATGGTACAAATATGTTTCTTTCACATTGTTTGGGTTCCTTACACAGCTTTGTCCTTTTCAAGGTTACAAGGTATGAGCATGCCTATTGCACAAGTGGAAGAAAGTTGGCAAATGTCTGAATTCTACAGCAACAAGGTACTTTAGAATATGTCTTCACACTGCCTTTCATGTTGTAAAGTTTCCTAGCAAAGAGTAAGGTTGGAGAAAATTGAATCCGTGAAGGTGTTACCCCTCCATCTCATGTCTTGGTTCCTTTATTTACTTTTCGCAATGCCGCATAAAGATAGGTCACTGTACAAAAAAAATTCATCTTTTTGTAAATCATCCTAATGAAAAGAGTTTTAGTTTTGAGATTTTGTCTTTGAAGAACTAAAATACATCAGCTGAAGGAATCTGGTGATGTCCAACATACTTCATGAAGAATAGTAATGCCATCAGCAAAGTTGGAATGTATTTTCTCTCAGTTTGTGTAACTGCAGAATTTTGATGGGCAGAGCATTACTGGTTTATTTCGAGGGCAATATGTTAGCTTTGCATTCACTTTTCTCCATATGGTTCCTAGTGTCTTCTCTAAACAAAAACCAGAGTGGTCTTCTTGGTTTATCAAATTATGTGATTTGTTTTAGCCGTTTTCTTTTCAACGCTTGTTGCAAAACTAGAGAGGTCTTCTTGGTTAATCAAATTATGTTACTGGTTTTAGCTGTTCTCTGTTCTATGCTTGTTGCAGGACTGTGAAGACACTTTTATAAAGGATATTCTACTCTGTATGTGTAGGGTGAAAGAGAAAATGTGGATATACTTGTTTTATTTCCGTTTTGATGTTCGATATGTATAATCTACCATTCAGGATACCATTCAAACACTACAAGTAGGTGTTGATGTGTTTTCTTATGCAGTGTCATTTCACTGAAGGCAGAAAAGTGGTATTTTGTCGGTCAAGTTGATGTTTTCTCTTGGTGGTTGTGGTATGTAGATTCTTGTAGAGTACAAAAATAAGGACCCG
Source organism: Gaultheria prostrata (assembly GCA_036023075.1). Taxonomy (NCBI): domain Eukaryota; kingdom Viridiplantae; phylum Streptophyta; class Magnoliopsida; order Ericales; family Ericaceae; genus Gaultheria; species Gaultheria prostrata. The sequence goes on from JAXBDA010005600.1 coordinate 17,338, forward strand.
AATCATGTGGAGTGGGCAAAAGCTCTCAAGGAGCTTTGAGTCACTATCCTTTGGGTCCTGTTTGGAGTATCACAGTCAAAAGCTCCCATGAGTGCCCCTGCTCCTCCACTTCCTCCACCAGCATCTCTCTTTAGTTCAGATTCACCACTTCCTCCACCAGCATCTCTCTTTAGTTCAGATTCACCTCATTCTTCAACATCACGCCCAACGCAAGGGATGGATGCTGTTTTCCAAGAAATTAGTTCAGGAAAGTCAACGACTTCAGGTAGTTCTTCTCTCTCTGACTTTTTGGCTCTCATTTTGCCATGGTTCAGTAGGCATTTTCTAGCTGATTTTCTTGCCTCCTAGGTTTGAGAAAGGTGACGGATGATATGAAAACCAAGAACCGTGGCGATAGGACTGGAATTGTTGGTGCTGGTGAGAAAGAAAGTCGTGTCTGCTCACTATCTTTCTCTAAAGCGGGAACTCCGAAACTAGAGCTTCAAGTAGGTCGCAAGTGAGTCCATATTCACATTTTTAATTTGCTTCATGAGCAACACAGGAGTTTGTTTTCTGATTGCTTTTTGTTGCCACATTGTATGTTGCGCAGGTGGGTGGTTGAGAATCAAATTGGAAGGAAGGATTTGGTAATTGAAGACTGTGATGCAAAGCAGTCGGCATATATTTTTGGACGTAAAGATTCTGTCTTACAGATCCAAGGTAAGACAAAATCAGGGAGGATGGTGATTGAACCGGACAAGCAACCACTGATGTCAAAAGGGGTGTGTCGGATTAAGAGCATGATCAAGATGAACACAGTTGATTAGATCATACGATATTGAATGAGCCCATGTCATGTTCACATCCCACAGTGGTCCATGTGGGCTGTACTGGTAGGAAAGATGTTAGATTCCTTGGTAATACATCGGTCCTGTGATAGAGGAGGATTGGTATTAGAACTGAATCCGGAAACACTATCTAAGTTCAATCAAGAAGTCTCTTCGGTATGCTCCAATTTACAGCAACTAGCGTCTAGCGATACATTGTGCTTTGAGTGAAGCCAAGAGCAAGTATCTTACGATTACCAAATTATTTTTCAGCAACCTATGAATAAAAGTCTATTCCTTAGCAGACTACCGATCCAAAAACAAAATCCTAACTTATCATGGTCTGTCATTTGGGTGATGAGAGAAAAGAAGAAAAAAAATGCGTCCTCTCACTTCATGTTTGGATCAGTTAGAAACAAACAATATGAGCTAGGGAAACCAGTGAGGGTTTTTTTTTTTCTTTGCCATTGGTGAAGTATCGGTATTACGAAAAATACACAATCCATCAGTTCGTTTCCCCTCGAAATTCACCATTTTTCATGAGACACATTAGAACCGGCAGAGTTCTCTTTCTTGCCAATTTCTCTACTAACTGCTAAAGAAAACAGGAGAGATCCTTTTTTTCCATTTCTTTCCAAATCACTAACCAAACAGATTTAAGTCATGTATCTGTATTTTCTTGGCATAAATTAATATAAAAAAGAGGTTTTGTTCTGGGTTTGATTGGCATACCGTAATAGATGGTGGTAATGCCAAAAACTGTTATTGTTAGTGTCAAAACTCTAGTGCATAAAAGGTTTGTACTCAGTACTTTGACAGAATACAATTATATACACTGTACTAGGTATTCAACTTGCATTTTATAATCATACCAATGACTTAGAAAAAACCTACTCCAAATAACTATGATCACGCCAACAAAATTATATATAAACAATGACCAACCTTGAATTTTACATATTCTTTTATTTTGCCAAGAAAAAGTAAACAAAAAAACCTTCAGGATATGTGAGAGGTCTTGCTGTGCCCTTAGCAGGTAGGAGAAAACTTCTCACTGCATAGTTTTCTCCCTTTTGCATTTCTGAATTCACAAGAATTGGTGCTAAAGCTTGGCCAAATGATAAAGGGAAAGGGTTGTATAAAATAAGGTTACAGAACTCTTCCAAGCTGAGCATAAAAATTCAAATCTTCAGAAGAGAGAATTTCGGTCCTAAACGGCTCCAATTGTGGTCATGGAGTGACTAGTAAAGAGCCTGGATTGCCAATGCCAAGGGATTGGATATCCATGTCTAATCCAAAGATCATGTTTGCATTTCCAAGGATGAGACCATTGGGTTTGCAAGGGTCATGTTTGTTTACAATGGGGAATGGGATTAGAGAACATTTGTGGGGAATGGACACAAGTTGTTGTTACTGTTTCTATTCCACATGATTCAACAATTCAGGCAGAAAACAAAACAAGCCCAACTTACAAGAGAGAAATAATGTTATCGTGTCGATATGAAGCTGACAATACCCAACATTACATCAAATTACAGGTCTGATACATCAATTGATTCACTATTCTCGCCAAAGCTGTCAGAATACATGTTACAAACTCTTGTGAGATCTGTGGAGCTAACACTGTTCAAACGACAGCCAAATACAAGCGGAAGAGCAGGATTTATCACCACACTCTGCTCTTCTACAAAAGCCGCCTCTCTGAACTTACCTTCGTTCCAAAGACTCTTCACAAGCAAACGTTTTGTGGCAGCATCAAGCATCAAACTTGAGTTCATCATTTCTTCAAAAACTCTCAACGCCAGAACAGCTCTGCCACACTTGCAGAAAGCATGAATAAGTATTCCAAACATATAAGCGTCAGGCTCTATACCACTTTGCTTGACCATTCCAAAGAGTCTCTGCACAACTTTAATATCTCCTTGAAGTGCAAACGAACGCATTAATTCAGCAAATGTTCGGATATCTGGTAGAATACCACCCAATATCATCTCATCAAGCGTATCTAGGGCAGCGGAATTCATATTACACTTGTCCAATGTGCGCAAAAGGGATGAATATAAAAGAAGGAGATTAGTTTTTGACATGGAACCACATAGAAAGTTGACATCACGAAAGAACTTAATAGCAGCAGGACCATTGCGAAAAATACCATAGAAGTCAATAACCAATCTTATTGTGTTGAATGACAATTTCATCTGCTCTCTTTTAACCTTAGACATGAGTTGATCAACCATACCGGCGTGACCACGCCGTGCCAACCTACCAATCATCGCTGATACTGTGTAAACATCGTGACTAAAATCTGGCTGAATAGCGGCCCAACAGAAAAACTGCCATGCTGTTTCAGCTGACTTGAAATTTCTGATCATCTTGCAAACCAATCGCCTTGTCCACACAACATTTGCATCTTCTAATGCTGATACCTCCTCACGAGACCAATTATGCAAAGCACTTGCCAAAGCTGCTGCGTCTAACCACGGCTTTAACCGAACTGCATTTACATTACCATAGTCAATGCAACTTTTAACTTCATCACCATCATTGTCTTCCTCATCCTCATCATCCCCATCCGCAGAGGCTTCTATATTCTTGATCCTTTCATCTGGTGACATTTCTTTAATAAAATCGCCCATCCCTTCAAGAAATCCTTCTTCCCGCATCCGCTGCAATGACGATTGCATAGCATGACCAGGAAATATACCATCAATCTGCATTTCATTTAGTAAACTCTTAACCACGTCAAATTGTTCATTACTGGTAAATGCCCCCACCAAAATCGAATATTGCCTAAGGGTCCGTTTGATTCTCATCGAAGGCAATGCGTTAAAAATATGAATTGCTGAAGTAAATTGTCCTGAGCTCAAAAGATGCTCAATAATAACTGTATACGTTCTAGAATTAGGAACTACTCCTTCATCAATCATCGTAGAGAAAATCTTTGTTGCCTCAGAGTTCTTGCCCACACGTGCATAAAGGCCCAACACAGTGTTGTAAGATTCGATACAAGGACGCTTCTGCATCGCTCTCCACTCATTCCAAACACTAAGAACCGAGTCAAGATCTCCCGCTGCAGCATACCAGCGCATGCAATCCATGAAGCTCACACGTCCAACATTTGGGAATTTGCCTGAATTGATGGCCTCAACGAGGGCTTTAAGTTTTGCAATTTGTTGAGACTTGGAAAGGACTTTGGCGAGTGCATAGAGAGTATGTTGAGTATGTCTGAAATGTGGAATAGTTTGTAGGGTTTCGGTTAGGTAGAGGGCAGAGTCCGGACAGGGAGCACAACGGAGTGCATTGGCGACTACAAAGGAATCTAGCGCAGGATCATTTAAAAGGGGGACGATGGACCTTGGAGAATTAGATCGTAGAGCCAGTCGAATTGAATCAATGAGTTTAGCCCGTTGAAGGTAAAGGGAGACTTCATTGACGCGTGGCTTATTGGCAAAGTTACGAATTATTGGGGTTAGGCTGGTGAGTAAGTTTCTTGGACGAATGAATCGAATGATATACATAGGAAGCTGCTACCTCTTGCAAACTATACTGCAGCGCTCTTTACTTCTATAATGGCTTTGAGAAAAGGAAATTGATAATCCAAGCTATATAAAAACCAATTGATTATTGGAATCATATAGGTCAAGGAAAATATTGAACAAGACACTGTAAACAAGCTACTCGGCTGTGCACAAGCTCACCAGCTCACTCAGAAAAATGTCAAGCACCTGGCGTGCATCGGTCCCACATCATATGGGTCAAGGAAAATATTGAACAAGACGCTGTAAACAAGCTACTCGGCATTGCACAAGCTTACCAGCTCACTCAGAAAAAATATCAAGCACCTGGCGTGCATTGCTTTGGGACCAATCTTTCTGATTAGCTCGGCAGAGACAAGAGTCATTCACAAATCAGGATTGTCATTTGTTTGATATCTATCTTCATGGAAGCATAAGAGAGGGAGATAGATAGCTTGTTGAATGGTGGTTATGGCAGCCGCCCCTGAACTCAACTGTCGTTAATGATAAAAATGATGAGTGAGTAGTAAAGGAAAAAAGGGTAAGGAGAGAGAAGAAATATTGCCGCTTCTGGGTAAAGGCGACGGTTTGCCGTTGTGCCTTTGGTGTTGAGGTAAACCCCAGAAGAGTTGATTTGGAATCGAGTTGCTTCGTCCTTCCTCTTAGCAGTTATCAGCAACGCAGTGATATTTGTCTTTTCTAATTTTAAACTCCACCATATACCCATTTGTCAACCAGGCCTTTGGACCCGACTGCACAATCCAAATCTCCGGGGAAAACTAGTGCAGCCACACCGCCACGGCCCTCCACTTAAGTTCATTGCATGTTTAGAAGCACGGGTTGTCATTAAATGATTGGTCAAAAGCTACAATAAATGGATGTCATTGTGTGGTCACGCATCTTGGTATGCTTTGCAAGAGCTTTGGATTCCAATCAAAACTGAATAAGGATGAAAAAGTTTGTATCAATTATAGTGCCGACAGAACTACACAATAACACGACCATGTGGGCAGGTCCCTCTGCAAGTCAAATTACTTTGTAAGAGCTTTGGATTCCAAACATACCTTGAATATGACTAAAAAAGTACATAAATTATAGTGTCGACCAAACTACACAATGACACATCCATGTGGGCGGGTTCCCATCTTGGCATGCTTTATACGTAAGAGTTTTCGATTCCAATCAAATCTGAATAAGTTTGTATCAATTATAGTGCCGACAGAATTATACAATGACACGACCATACGGGCGGATTCCTCTCCGAGTCAAATTACTTAATAAAAGTTTTGGATTCGAAACCTGCCTTGAATAAGGCTGAAAAAGTTTGTATCAATTATAGTACCAACATAACTGCACTAGGAAGATTTATCTACAACCATAAAACTTCCTGCTTCCACTAGTTCATTTGGAACATATGGCCAGCACTTTTGAAGGATCGATCACGGTGCTTCTGTTCAACATTTCTCATATAACTACAATAATGGAAGAATTTCTTGGATTGAATACCCACATCACAGTTCACATCTAAATTCATCCAACCAAGTTGTCCAAGCTTATCATTCTGATCATTTTCGTCAGTTGATTAGGTGTGTTGATTCTTTCTTCTTCAAATACTAGATCAATCAAACTCCCATTGATTTTTTTACATATTGGAACAACATGAAGAGCGATGCATAGAATTCTTTTCGTAATAAAAAATGAAAAAGAAAGAAGGAGACCAAGGGAAACTCATATAAACAATGAGGGAACCTTCAGTTTATGCAATATTTTGCCGGGTAATTCTATTTGCAACCACCTTTTGGCTAAATACAACGACGTGAAATTCAACAAAATTTGGACAATAATACCCTAATGTACAAAGACTATGTTGTCCCTCATTTAAGTTAGTTGTATGTAGTAAAACCAACCAAATAACCACAAACCCAAAAATCCTTACAAACAACCACACACTTTTGATAAGAAAAAAAAAAAAAATCAAAAACCACGTTTCACAGACGACCTCCCTCTTCTTCTGTTCTTCAGCCACCATTGGCGTCTTCTTCTCTCCTTTGATCTCAAACCCTAAAACCCTAAAAATTGTCACTCCCCTCCCCATTCCTCACTTCTCCCTCAATGGAGAACCCAATGGAGCCTTCCATGGAAGGTTCTTCCCCTTCCATTGACCCTCTATTCTCCT
>JAXBDA010005601.1:0-23814 GCA_036023075.1 Gaultheria prostrata
ATTGATTGATGGGGAGTTACCCCGAGATTGTTGTTGAATGGCAGTTCCGCCAAGTGATTGTTTCGGAGGATTGTTTGGCAGTCTGCTATGATTTCGAAACCCTAGGATGTGACACTCTGTGATTTGCATCATTTGGATTCTGAGGCGTTATAAGGGTGGAAGTATTATAGACCAGTTCGGCTATATACCTACAGGACCTGGCAGTTGCCATGCGTAGCCCAGTGATACAGTTTCGTCCCTGGGAAATTCATCCTTGCGAGGCAGCTGACGGCTGGATTAAGTACATAACTTATACCTTCCGTCGGGGCCCCCGAGTGAAGGGCAAGCAAGGGGGAGTAAATCACAGTTTGGTCATAGTCCTTAGTGTTTAGCTGGGAGGAAAGTTCTCTAGGTTGAGAACTTAGATGAATATGTAAGTTAAAAGCTAGAAATGAAATCAGTTATGTGTTTAATTTTCTGCTTTACGATTTATTCTTGCTTATTCCTTGTCTACTGCTTTTCAATCATAGATGTTGTGCTTGTATGTTAAACAAGGGTTGGTGGGTAAGAGTTAGCTATTGAGTGATTTATCACTCACGGTGTTACACTTTGTGTGACCCTGGTATAATACCATGATGTTGCTTCGCGACTCGGACGTATTATGCCAGACTATGATCAAGCAGGTACTGTTGGTGTCGAAGGAGACGGTTATTTCGGAGCCGAGGGTTTTCCGGCAGACCAGGCTCAGGAGGAGCCGTGGAATCCAGAGTTGAACCTTAATCTGTAGAACCCACCCATTTATTAAACTTAAGGTTGGATCTGTAATATTAATTTCTCAAATCATGCTACGTATTTTGTAATGGGTTGCACTTCACGTTTTCCGACGTGTACTCTGATGAAAACTCTTTTTATTTAATTAATCCTAATTAGTTGTCTTAATTAATGCTTCCGAAAATCGGGGCGTTACAGGAGTTGATACGTTTCAACGGCTTGAACGCTTGTTGTTGAATTGCACAGGATAATTTGAGTTGTTGGATGATTTGATTTGATGAACTTGTGAAGAAATCGACACGTTGTTCTTGGTGCTTGGTGATTTTCTGCAAGATGTTGAATAATGCTTGAATTCTTAAAGAGTGCTTCAGAGCTCTGGTTGAATGCCAAGCGAAAAACTTGTCCTCTTCTTCATATGAGCCTCTATTTATAGGCTCAAGGCAAGAGGTGTTAAGTTTGGAAAGATTTTCAAGAAAGACATTTGATTGATCTGATTTGGTTTGATATCCAATCAGCAAGATTTAATTTAATTTAATTTGATTTCCAATCACGAGAATTTAATTTAATTTTACTTCCAATCAGGAAGATTTAATTCATTTCCTAAAAAGAAGATTTTGACTTCTTTTCTTTTTTCTTTTAAGGACATTAAATTAACCGAAAAAGAGAAATAATATATTTATTATTTGACTCTTTAAAAGTTTTTTTCTGAATGGGCCTGCACGTCTGGGCTAGCCCAATTTCATGACCCATTTGGGAAGTCAATTTAGCCCAATGTATTTTTGGTCTTCCACTAATCTCCAACGGACTAAGCCCATAAATTTGACGGACCCAATACTCATTCGAGAGTGTTGACCAAGGTTTGACTTTTAATTAATCAAGATAATTTATTTATCTCAATTAATCGAACGGTGGTTAAGTCGTGCCAAAATTTTAGTGTCTACATCAACGATTTAGATTCACATGATTGTGTTAACGGTTCGGATGGTTTAGATTTACAATCAACGATTTAAATTCACATGATTGTGTTAACATCTGACATTTTCATTTTGTGACTTAGCTTTTGGCCAAAAAAAAACAAGTGTCCTTATTCAATTTTTCTTCTTCTTATTTGTTAGTTTTGAGTTGATTTTTTTGTGATTTATTGGTTTGTCTAGACGAGAGAAATCTAAAAAGTAGTACAAAATTATGATAATTTTTTTTAAAAAGTTCACTATAGATAAAAATAATCCGAATTTTTGTGATTTATTGGATTATTTTTGTCTTTATTCATAAAACTTTAAATTTAGTTAATAATTTTATACGTTTTAGATTCTCATTGAGACGAGCTAAAAAACCAAAAAAATCGACACAAGATAAACAAATGTGAAAAAAAAAATTGAATTAGAACAAAAAAATAAACGAAACGAAAACAACATTTTGCCTCATCGATCTTCGTTCACGGGCCCTTCCCTTTCGAGGACTAACCTAACCCCAAATCCAAACGCAACCTCAAAACAATCGCGTCACATTTATTTTTTCCCCACTGCCCTCTCTCTTCCCTTTTTCCCCCATCAATTCTCTTCCTCTAAAAATGGCGGGTCTTCCCATTTCCAGTCCCAAAAAACCCCACCTCTCCTCCTTCTCCCTCTGAAAACCTACCGTTCCATTTCATTCCACCATTTCTAGGGTTTCTCAAATGAAGCGCGGTCACATCGAAATCTCGGACGACGAGTGGGATAACCACGAATCCTTTAACCCCTCCCGTGTCTTCAAACCCTCCAATCCCCGTCCTCCTCCTCCTCCCATCGAGTCCTTCGCATTTCGATCATCAGAGTTTCAATCCGTTTCAGATATCAGCAGCGACGATTCACTTCTCGCAGAAGTTGAAAACTTCGACGGAAACGACTTGGAGGACGATGACGTGGAGGAGACGACCGAGGTTCGGCTGCCGTCAACGGGTCGTGGACGGAAGTTTGTTGTTGATGAGGACAGTGATTGTGAAGTGGTTCAAGTGAAGGAGGAAGAGGAAGAAGTGGAGGAGGAGATAGAGGAGATGGTGGAGGAGGAGGATGTGGTTGGGAAGGCTCTGCAGAATTGTGCCAAGATATCGGCCGAGCTTCGGAGGGAGTTGTATGGCTCGGCCTCAACGGCTTGCGACCGTTATTCGGAAGTGGAGGCTTCATCAGTGAGGATTGTCACTCAGGTGAGGTGATTGATGATGTGTCATTGGTGTTTTCAGACTTTCTTTTCGCATTTTTGGCTTTGTGTTGTAGATTCCGATTGATGGGGTTTGATGTTATGTGGCTTGTGCAATTGGGGTGGAAGATGGATTAGTAGAAGTAGAAGGGATATTTCATGGATAATGTGTACAAAGTGCCTCGTCATCCAAGAAAAGTCTATTGATATCTGTGAAATGTGTTAAAATTCTAAATGGTTTGGCATTATATGCAGATTATGCACAACCTTGGGGGGTATTGTTAGCAAGACCCATATTTTATTGGAATTATTGCGTAACTATAATATGTAACACGTAGGGTCCAAATTCTAGACCATTATATCAGATTCATCATCTCTCAAACTCAATGTCAGATTTGCTATTTTAACGGTCACATGAAAATTTTAGCTATTAGCAGTGAATAACAGTACCAAAGCGTTTCATTTGACATTTGGAATCCACAGCCCCAGCCTTTTAAATTGAACTCTTAACTTGGTCGGTTGCATGTTCACTAGAATCAGTAGACATTCAACTTCAGTTTAAAGTGGTGTTACTGCTTTGAAGTATTTTTATTCTTGCTACCTGCAAGAACATAAATACTTTTTTCTTTTCTTTTTTTAAAGCAGTATTTTTGTTCTTGCAGGTAGACGTGGATACAGCATGTGGAGCTGAGGATTCTGATTTTCAGCCTGTTCTCAAACCATACCAGCTTGTTGGTGTCAACTTTCTTCTTCTTTTGTACAAAAAGAGAATTGGAGGAGGTACTTCTTTCAAGATCTTGTTACGACTATGCACCATGGTGATGTTTTAATTCAGTAAAAAGAATTAGACTCGTAGCTGATGACTGATTCATGAAGAGTTTTCAGGCTAGTGCAATTTGATGGTGAGAAGTAGTCCCCTAGAAAAAGTATGTTGCTGATGGACATGTATTAGTCATGTGGACACGAAGAGTGCTCCATCTTCTAAGATGAAAACTTAAAACAAAAACTGGGAGAGAAAATTAATTATCTTGTGAGGGAAAAAAGCCTCTGCAAACTCTTTTACAATCCTATGGTACAAACAAAGAAAACTTGTTAACAATCCTAGGAATTCATGCAGAAATTCTAGTAGGAAGAGTGCAAGATTGTATGATTTAGACCAAGAAGGCTTGCCTCTAGCGTCTTTGTTTAGGAGGGAATTTTCGTCGTAAGAATTTTTTTTTTTACTTTTTTTAATAGATGTTTATATCTTCTGTGTTTTTAGCCTGGTACGGAGCTTTGTTTCGTCGATGTAGCTATTTGGGCAGTGTTCTGGACTTCATTTTGTAACTATCTTTTGTGGTAATTAAACACTTGGAAAACCCCAAAAACTAAAGTTCAAAATTTAAGTCTTCAATTTATGGGGTTGATTAGGAATTTCAGGGTTAGCATAATGAGCAATGCAATCCGATCGTGTCGTTTCTGTATCAAAATTTGTCTCTAAAACTAAGAAGTAACAACTACTTCAGAAAATGGGGCCGGTTCACACAACTAATAACACATTTTGACACAAACATAATCGGAGCCCCACACTAATAATCGGAGCCGTTCAGTTTGTTTAAAACATGTTTTTAAGAGTACCCATAAAGAATCAACTCGTTCGGATATCAGTAAGGGCTTGATCGGTTCATTCAGTTTTATCTTGTCAGTTTTGGGGACAAATGCCGATCAAGCCCTTACCGATATCCGAATGAGCTGATTTTTTGTCTGGGAACTGTTAAAAACATGTTTTAAACAAATTGAACGGGTCGGATCACTTGCGTGGGACTCCGAAATGGGTTTACATTTTTTGTGTCAAATGTTGTGTGAGGGGAACCGCCCCTAGAAAATATTGCTATGTCTGAGTATCTTTCTCTAGGGATTAATCATTAATGCTAAGCTACTCTGATTCTAACTTATTCCTAAATTAATTCGAGAAAAGATTGGTTTTTGATTATCTGTATTACTATGCTAATGAAAGCAAGTAATTTGAGAATAAACTATGAGAGAGAAGTTTTACTTTCGCTACATACAACTTTTTCTGGGTGGCCTTTGAGAGGAAATCAAGTTTCATCTAGTGATAAGGATGAATTTTGTAGACCATTGGAAGAAGGGTATTGGCTGTTGTCATTTCAAACTGTGTAGTCATATTCATTAATGTGGGGTATCAATGGGATGGGTCTGTGGAAGGCAATTAGGAGAGTGGGAATTCTTCCTTTGGACGCTCGATGCATGAGGTTTGGGAGATGAGTTTTCCTATCATAATGTATACTGCTTACTAGTTCATGCTAATTGGCTTATCATGTTAGAATGGACTGGGTCATGAACTATTTTACTTGTACAAGACTATATTGACCTTTTTCATTGATTGTCAATATACAGTCGATGCAGTGTAGATGATCCTGTATATGCAACTTAATCCTTCGTTTCATTTTTCCATGCAGCCATATTGGCGGATGAGATGGGTCTTGGTAAGACAATACAGGTAGTTGAGCTCTTGACTCATTTTTAACTTAGTTAAATTTGTAACCATGGATTTTAGCATCCAAAAATTGAAAGATTGTGATGTTGCTGTTTTTAACAGGCTATAACTTATTTAACCTTGCTGAAGCACTTGGAAGATGATCCAGGACCCCATTTGATAGTATGCCCTGCTTCTGTTTTGGAAAACTGGGAAAGAGAGCTGAAGAAGTGGTGTCCCTCATTTTCTGTACTCCAGTATCATGGGGCTGGGCGGGCAGCGTATTCGAGAGAATTGAGCTCTCTGGCCAAGAGTGGATTCCCACCTCCATTTAATGTTATTCTCGTGTGTTATTCACTTTTTGAGCGGCGCAGGTTTGCTTTATCTTGTTTTTAAGCCCAAAGTTTCGTATGTTCATTTAAATTGTTCTCATTGTTATGCTCTTTCCACAGTGTTCAACAGAAAGACGACCGGAAAGTTTTGAAGCATTGGAAATGGAGTTGTGTGCTGATGGATGAGGCTCATGCGTTGAAGGATAAAAACAGCTATAGGTGGAAAAACCTAATGTCTGTTGCCCGGAGCGCCAACCAGCGTTTGATGCTAACAGGGACGCCACTACAAAATGATTTACATGTACACTTCTGGTGATGATCTTTCTTTAAGTTATTAAAGCTGGATATTCTGCAGTAACTAACTCAACTAAGTAGTGCTTGCTTTGCTTTTTGCACGTCACTCTGAAAGCTAATTTAGTGAAGTGTTGCTATGCATTTCTATTTTATTGGGAACATATATGGTGCACAAATAGCTTGTATTGGAGTCAAGGTTGTCCAATCGTGAATCGAATTGACCCTTTTCCGAATCTTGAATCGAATTGAATCGTGAATCATAAGAATTCGGTCCAAATTTCGCAAATATATAGGAAAATGTATCTCTGCATCTACATGATAAAGATACATTGTAAAATACATTGTAAGTTGTGATAAACCTTGATTCATCTATGGATTCGAATCGTTTTTGCATGAATCGGGAATCGATTTGTGAATCGTACGATTCGCCTTCGATTCTATATCAACCTTGATTCACCTATAGATTTGTATCGTTTTCGCACAGAATCGTGAATCGTGCGATTCTGACCACCATGATTGGAGTCAATACAGGGCCAGCCCTGAGCTAAGGCTAATGAGCCTGGCGTCTTAGGGCCCCCCCAAAAGAGTAGAAACTAGGGCCCATTTTCCATATGAGACGTGAGTATAATATATACAAGTTTTTCTGTGGTTCATTGCATGTTGAGATCTTACATCAGTGGTGGCTGCCAAATCAATACATCCATAAGTCTCTGGTTCAAGTCCCTGGTGGAGCGTCTTGGCAAAATAAAAATTTTCCTTATTTTTCCACTTGGATCTAAGTGTAGATAATCTTTTAAGGGCCTTCGAGTTCGTCTTAGGCCTTCAAAATGTCAGGGCCGGCCCTGAGTCAATAGAGTGACAATCATGTGCATGACACCAAATAGGCATTATTGGAAGTTTATGCAAATTTATCATTCATCTTGTCCTTTTAAATGAGTTCTGCTTTGTTCTCATTGTCAGTTGTTGAAATTCAATGTGTACGGGCAAAATGGTAGCTTAGGAATCAGCTTGTGGTCCTCAGGTGGCTGACGTTTAGTTAATTTTCCTTCTAGTCGCTGTGCTGTGGTTAGCATAGGGGGATCTCATCCTTGTCAATTGGTCGTTCCCCTGGAAGACCTTGGCTTCCTTCATCCACTTTGAATGGTGTTCAGTGCTAAGTATCTGTTAATCACATTCTCTATTTTGAGGATTCAATATAGGTTATTAGAATGTGGGACCAAATTGCTACAGATTCAATTTGGAGACCAATATAATTTAGCCTTCAGTTATGAATTGAAATTTGAAGTTCAGTATTTCTATTTTATATGGCTATGGAATGCTTTTGTTGACTTGGTGGGTTTTGGTTACAGGAGTTGTGGTCATTGTTGGAGTTTATGCTGCCTGATCTATTTGACACTGGAGATGTAGACTTGAAAAAGCTTTTGAATTCAGGAGATACGGATTTGATTTCCCGGATGAAGTCCATAATGGGCCCTTTTATTTTGAGACGTTTAAAAGCTGATGTAATGGGGCAACTAGTCCCAAAGGTTCAAAAGGTATGCCAGTCTCCAGCGAGAAGCTCTTTCTCTGCTATGGAGTCTCCTGGAAACTTCATTTTACTTTCTCTCTTGATCTTGAAATGCTTTTTCCTGTTTTCACCTGTTAATAAAGGGCTAGAATATGTTACTGCAGGTTGAGTATGTGGAAATGGTTAAGCAGCAGGATGATGCTTATAAGGAAGCACTTGAGGAGTGTCGTGCTCGTACACGGAGTAATAATGGTACTAGCATTCTGCCTCAGCGCCAGATTTCCAACTATTTTTTCCAGTTTCGTAAGGTGCCACAGATTTATTCTCTCCTTAAATTGTAAAATTGCTTTAATTCTGAGGGTGGAAATTGTGTATCAGTGGTGCTCAGGGCAAAAAATTGCACACATTGCACTCTTGTTAGTTCAACTGGCCTTGACAGTTTGTGGTATGAATCATAGTTTTTAGTTGGAGAAATTTTTCATTGCGCTGTATATGCATTATTATTGCACTCGTAATGACAATTATTGCATTGTACAATGACAACAGTTCACTCATGTTAGGCTAACTGGCCTTGGTAGTGTGACTCAGTGTGAGATCTAAATCAAACTTTTTGAACTGAGATTCTCAGCATTGCACAGTTTATGAAACAATATTGCTCTCTCTATGAATAACCATTGCACTCTTTGACAAACGCAATGCATGCACATTAGGACATCTGGGGTTGCCAGTGTGAGGTTGAAATCAAACTTTTTTGATCCAGATTCTCAGCACTGCACGGTTCATGAAATAGTATTGCACTCTGTAAAAGACCATTGCACTCTCTAATACATACATTGTGCAAAGATATTCAGAGGGTGGTTGATTTGTGAAGGATTTTAAAGGCAGGGGTATTTTTGTCCGCTTAAAATTGTCATACCATGAATCTGCTAATATTTTTTCTCTTCCCATTAAGTTATGATTCCTGAAAACCATGCCATGTTTGCGCACATTTTTGCCCCAAGAACCACTGATACGCAATTTCCCCTAATTCTAAATGCTTTGCATTGGACTATGCTCGCTGTTCTACCTGGTGATTGTGTTTTTTGTATTCTAGATTGCAAACCATCCTTTACTGGTGAGGCGTATATATACTGATGAGGATGTTGTCCGGTTTGCTAAAAAGTTGCATCCTATGGGTGTGTTTGGTTTTGAATGTACCTTGGACAGAGTAATTGAGGAGCTGAAGAGCTACAATGACTTCTCTATTCACCGGGTATTTTCCTGACAATGCCTTTTATTTTATTTTATTTTTCTTTTTGGGGTCTTTTTCGTTTCCAATGAACTGCGGCACTTTTGTGGCATGCACATGATAGCTCACCTGACCTTTCAATTCTATTTTTGTTCTTGGCTTCTTGCTCAAATGTTTGGATGGCCTTTTGTAATATGCTAATCGTATGTACTTGAGATGGACCCTGTTCTTTTGATGACTTTTGAGAATGATTTACCTTTTTGGTGATTGGTAGTCCCACCGTGAAGATGGTGCACCTTAAGTTTGAACATCCATCAGTATCCGAGCCAAAGGTTAAGCCAAAACCATGGCTAGTGGGAAGAACCCGTAGGCTAGTGCCGTCCAAGAGGCTTGACGGAAGCATACTAGGAAGTCTAGCAGTGATAGTACTTCCAATCCATATACATCCAAAGCTATGTATACGTTACTAGTGGACTGCACAAAGAAGAAAAGAAAATCCACTATCCTCTCTCAACCCAATGCATAGAGAAAGGAGCAAAGATCCTCTGTTGCTACACAAAGGAAGCTCCAAGCCTTCGAACAACTCTATCACACTGTCTTCTATTTCTTTGCCCCAGATTTTCTAAGGCAATTTGAGCTCAAGCACACTAGAAGCTCTCCAATTACAAAGGGCATGATCTAAACAATCCAAAACATTGAGCAAATCAAGTCCTAATGTCCCTAGCCACGGAGCAATCATATAGGACTTTTAGTGATATTCCCCCCCATCCCTTCCGCACATGCTCCTCCCAATCAGAAACTTTGTGCCTCATCCTAAGATTATTAAGATTCCAACAATTAGTATAGTCCCCTAAGCAAAGATCCAGGCAAAAAGGCTTGACCTTTAGCGGCTTCTTCTCCATAATGCACTTCCAAAGCGCAAGTTGCTAGTCGCCTGCGCATAAAGCTTGGTAGAATGAGTGCTGAGAGCACTCCGTTCCTTTTTTGTTTTTGTTTTGGGATCAGTCGAGAATGCTCCTTCCCTAGACAACCTCTAGCAAAAGTATGCTGTTCATCTTGATTAATGGTGGAGTCATAAAGCATAACATAAAAGCCTCCATTGATTGAATCTTTGAATCCTCTATTGTTCTCCGGATCCAAATATTCCTGATCACTCCATACTGCTAAGTGCTTACTCTAATAACATTTGGATGAGGGTTTCTTACTATTTGATACTAGTGGGGAAAACTTGACGGCTATGGGCACACCAATAATCAAAGTTCACTCTTTTACCACTTCCCACTTTGAATAGGACACTTTTTGAAAAACGATTCCCCACGTTTGTGATGCCCGCAACCCCACTCAATACAGCCCAAGCTAATGGCTCGGCCTTCCCCTGTCCAATTATTCCTCCACAACCTATTCAAGCCATCTTCTCCGCGAAATTCAACTCCTGCAATTTCTCCAATCGGACCTCCCCTTCTTTAGCACCGAGCAAACGAATCTCCTCTAAGAAGTGGAGCAATAATAAGACCAATTCTCCGAAAGACCTCCGTGTTTTCAGTACTTGACGTGGCTTGCTTATTGGAAACGCCATGTGGCGTATCACTTAAATTAAGGCTAGTTTCCCAAAATAATCCATCTCCAAAAACTCCTAAACACGGATTTTGAGACGGATTATTCTCCTTACATACATCAACCATTTTTAGGAGTTTGAGTACTTTTAGGAGTTTTAGCTAAAAACGGGAAACTCACCCTAAATTATTTTTTGGAGGGGGACACTCGGGTGCACGGCATGGACACGCGTGCCCCACATAGTGTCCCGTATAGAAATATATGTATGTATGTATGTACTGGTATATATTCGATGTATATATCTTCGTCGTTGTGTGTGTATATCTTACATGTATATGTGTGTATGTATTGGTTACATAACAATATAATTTTCTTACATATCAAAAGAAAGTGTGTGTGTGTGTATATATAAAATTTTTTTTTTTTGCCATGTCCCCCGCTGTATCCGTGTCCATTTTCTTAGAATTCATCTGTCCATGTCCGTGCTACATAGGTCATGGTATTGGTCTAAATTCATTGGGTATAAGATGAAATCATGGATCGGTATTTACTATTACCACAGTTGAGCTTCTAATGCTACTATTATGCGTTAAGTTGGACTGGTTTAAGGAGGTTAGATAATTCAACATTTTGTATTATTTACCTTACATAGACATTGACGTGTGTTCCAATTACTTCTTTGCAGCTTCTACTTCATCATGGTGTTTCTGATAGGAAAGGAGTTCTTTCAGATGAGCATGTTATGATTTCAGCAAAATGTCAGGTACTTTATTTGGGTCATACATTCAGGTTCAAAAGACCTTTGACAAAATGTTTCTACAGGATGGTAGCATATAACATCTTTTTCTTACAAAGATTGTCAAATTGTTCTGTGAATCTAGGCATTAGCCAATCTTCTACCAAAGCTAAAGGAAAGCGGGCATCGGGTTCTGATTTTCAGTCAATGGACATCCATGCTTGATATCTTAGAGTGGACTCTTGAAGTTATCGGGGTTACTTACAGGCGCCTTGATGGAAGGTACCATTGTACTTATCTACCTTTCATGGCTATGTCTACTTCTTGGCTTAACTGCAAATAGTCTTATTTGGTACAATCAAGGGTAAATTTTAGGAATGGTCCCTTTAGTTTACATGAAGTGTCGATTTCGTCCCTCCAGTTCTAATTGTGTCAATTTTAACATACATTCCGTCTCAATTTTGTCCCTCTTGCTAACAGCGTCAATTTGTAACAAACAAAATTGAAGGGCAAATTTGTCATTTCCCCTCAGAGACAAAATTGAGACTTATGCAAACTAGAGGGGCCATTTCTCAAATTTTACCTTTTACTTTTGTTTTCGCAAATAAAAATAAAAAATACCTTACGCAGTATATTTGGCAACTCAATTAATTTTTTATTGGTTAGTCAAAATATGTTGGGGAAACTAAAATTTACATTTTATTACATACTACAAATATATTAGGAAATTCAAAAATAAACCCCTTAGTTAAATGTCTTTGTATCATGTTTTCTATTTTATGGCTTTATCGTAATTCTTATAATCTCCTTATTTTCATTTTCATCTGATTAAAATATATTGTTCAAAACTATTTTGTTATTCTTGTAATAATTGATTAAGATGTGGAGCACTATCAAATAATATATAACCGAGTGCACTTCCGACTTGGGATCGATGTTGTAAGCCAACTCATAACTTTGGAGTATTAGATTGTACTCCCTCCGTTCCTTTTTAAATGTCCACTATAGGAATACGTGCAATTTCAAACCCCTAAAAATATATTTCTCTGTAGAAAATTTTAATTTGTTTTATACCAAATAAAAGTGCTCATTGAGTACTTTAGTTTGGTGCAAAAAAAATTTAAAAACATTCTACTGAAGTACATTTTTTGACTGCCACAAATACACGTTTTCGGGAAGGGACATTTAAGAAGGGACAGAGGGAGTATTGATCTGAAGAGGTTGTCTTCGTCTTTTATTATGTAGCTTTTCGTCATCAAAGTGGTTGCTTTTTGAATTTCCTAATGTATTGGTGATATGGATTCATAATGAAAAATTTTCTCCCCATTTTTTGGTGCCAAATATATTACGTGAGGTGTTTTTTATTTTTATTTGCAAAATCAAAAGTAGAAGGTAAAATTTTAAAAATAGTCTCTCTAGTTTGCATGAAATCTCAATTTAATTTCTTTGGAAGATAAAATGACATTTTTGCCCCTGAATTCCGTTGGCTGCATAGACGCCATCAGCGAGAGGGACGAAATTGAAACGGAATGTATATTACAGGGTTAAAATTGACACAATTATTACTAGAGGTACGGAATGGAGATTTCATTTTCATGTAAACTAGAGGGACCATTTCTAAAATTTACGCTATAATCAATGTACATATCAATATCGATTTTGACCAGTTTAATACTCTGGTTTTTGAAATGTTGTTAAGCGGATTGATGATGTAACTATACCATTTGTTGACTTCATAATTACTTCCATATGTTTATATCTGATCTCTTATGTTTATATCCATGTTTGGCTTCTTTATGATGACGCCACGTGTGTGAAAGAAAAGGAATGAATAATTTGATTGTGATGCAAAAACATGAATAACAACTTTGACCAATTTTTGACCATCGTAATTTTCCCGCTGCTTCTTGTAGAAGAAATACTAGTGGAATCTTTTTTTTTTTTGAGCAGAAAATCAATACTGTATCATTCATATCATCAAAGCTGATTTCATAAAAATACAGGAATGAAACAAAACTATCAAAAAACTGGACTAATAAAACACTTTATGCGGAAGCAGGCCATCCATTCTATCCATTCTGGTAGGCGCAAGGCCTATTGACATTTTAGTGGTAGAGGATCCCGAAGGGAAACCCAGCTCAAGCCCGAGAAAGCACTGGTGAAATCATCAATCACACCCATAGAAAGATTCCAAAAACAACTTGCTAAAGCCAACCTGCCCGTGGTTCAAAGAACGCCAACACAGTCAGCAAACCTTCATATCCACGAACGTCAAATGCCACTCCGGGCCAAGCCCCCGCTGGCACGGCGGGTTCAGGACACGGGACGGCAGACATCGGGTAAGCCGACAAACCGACATGACCACGGCAAGTGGGATGCCATTTCGAAGGCCAAAACACAGCTAAAACTAAGAATAAAAAAAATATCACAATCACCATCACCCGTTGCGGAATACGCAGCTGAGATCAAAGGTTATTTTCCGACCACCATTACCCACAGGAAATGGAAAACCAAACCAGGAACAGACAATCTCCAGGCAGAAAGGAGAATAGAATAGATCTAGAGAAATGGCAAACAAAGAATAGGAAACCCCGTCTTCCTTACCTATTTTTGGCCACACCCCCTCCGCAAGCCGCCACTCGCCGCCTCCACCGCGCCGATCTGAACTAGAGACGCCGAATCAACTCCTACTGCGAATACCACCAAAGGGGATCAAAACCACCGAGGTCCAAAAGTCGGTTCACGTGAAGAGAGGTTGAGGGTTGAGAAACGGGAGGGAAACACACCGTCGGAGGGGAGATCTAAGGGAGGAGAGGAGAGGAGGGGGCGGAGGTGGAGGTGGAGGAGGAGCCCCCCCTTCTTTGAAACCCTAGTCAGCTGTAACGAGAGAGAGAGAGAGAGAGAGAGAGAGAGAGAGAGAGAGAGAGAGAGAGAGAGAGAGATGAAAAATCTTCATCCAGGATCAGAATTTTGCATTGAAACAGAAACATTGTAAAAGAGGCAAAAGGAAATTGAAAATACAAACAATGTATAGAAACATGAACATAATAAGAATCGAATAATTGAACTAAAACTCTTCAAAGTCTAATGGTTGATTTGCTACTTTGGAAAAGGGAAAGTATATAACCAAAAAAGCATATTATCTTGAACCCAAAATTGTCAGGTATTATCAAATAAAATTTCAAATCCATTTTGACAAAACATTTGTTGTCATTGTATTATATTTATTCATTGTACTGCTTTCTTTGTCACTCCGCTAGTGTCGTTTCAATCTCTTGGGAAGTAGAATTCCTTGACCATTATGCATGACGTAATATGTTTCTATTTCCCTTTTCTAAATTTCAGTACTCAGGTGACAGAGAGACAAACAATTGTGGATACGTTCAATAATGACACATCAATATTTGCATGCTTGCTGTCAACAAGAGCCGGAGGGCAGGGCTTGAACTTGATTGGAGCTGACACCGTTGTAATTCATGACATGGATTTCAATCCACAGATTGACCGCCAAGCTGAGGATCGATGTCATCGCATTGGTCAAACAAAAGAGGTTGAGATTTACAGGTGGATCCCTCTCTCTGGATTAAAATTTCACTTTGGTATGTCGTTTCCATTTGTTCGGAAAAGAAACATTGAATGAAACGTTTTGAGAATGTCGCCTGAACATTACGGAAAAAATCCGAACCTGGGGATGAAAGTGTCGTTCGATATTTCTGGTAGGTGACCCGAAACAACTCAATGCATTGGTATGTTTTTGTAGAATTTCGACATGTTTCTCTGTGCCAGTGGAAACATTGGTATTTTGAGATTCCAGTGACGTTTATTTTTGAATTCCTGGGAAACAGAAACTTTTAGGTCGAAAACAAAACAAATTTTTTTTCCTCTTTCCCTCTCTCCCCCTCCAAGCAATTCTTGATTTTGCGTTGTTTTATCATTTCACAGGTTGGTTACCAAGGGTACAGTTGATGAGAATGTATATGAGATTGCAAAACGGAAATTAGTATTGGATGCTGCTGTGCTTGAATCTGGTGAGGAAGCGAAAACCGAAGGTGGAGACATGCCCGATAATAAGACCATGGGAGAGATATTGTCGTCACTTTTGCTAGGATCATAAAAGCGGCTGGAGAAAGGTATGTTGCAGTACAACTTTTACATTATTAGTTATTGTTTCCATTAGCAAGGGCCATTGTCCTTCCCAGGAAAAACAAAAGGTAAAAAGGTAGAAGAAAGAAGAGGAAAGTCTTGTTGTTGTAATAGTTGGGTTTCTATGAGGAAACACTATTTACAGTTGATAGTGCTTGTGCAATGCCAGTCTAATGTAGTTTTCGATATTTTATATTGAAACAAATTACCATGAGACCTATTTACAGTCCTCGGAAACATTTTTAGCAGTACTTTCTGTTCTTTTTAGTGTCCTGGACTGGATTCGTAGAGCCCCATTTTTCTTCTATATAAGGGACATGCTTCTAAGTTATTGAATTTTTTTTAATAAATCTTGAAGGTGAAAATTTTAATTTGTCCTTGTTAGGAAACAAGTCTCGATAGATACTTAAGTTTCTTTATCTTGTGTTTGAAACTTTTTAAAAACTCTGGAAGTTGTTGAAAGGAAGAAAAAAGAAGAGTGAGGAAGAGAGAAATTATGAGGAAAATGTTGGAACGAGGGATCAAATAAAGAGGAGGGAAAATTTCTTTCCGCCTTCAAAATTAGCAAAACAAAGAAGTGGATTCTTTTTTTTTAACTGTCCATTGCCCTGGAGAGATTATTTCGTGCTCCAGTAGCAATGTTTTTCTTCACTCCCACAAAGAGTGTGCGGAGGTCTACACACTTGGAAGTGAGCCTACATTTATTTGGTGCTCGAGGAATTGTTCCTCTACATTCTTGAAGTGGGGCCACACACTTCTGTGAAATTGCCTAATTTCCAAGCAAAACCTAAGATTTCTGTGGGCTTGGTTCTAATAAGCTGGATCCACTGGGCCCAGACGATTGGTCCAGAAGACAGAAACTTGTCTAAATCAAAATGTCATGTGAAGCTAATAATCCAGGCCGAAAATTGGAGAAAAAAGGCTAATTTTTACCAACATTGCGTAAATCAAATACTAATATACTGAGATTAGAACTTGGTAAACCAATTGTGAACGAAAGGCTTAAGAAATCCACAATTATCTACCTTATTGATGCCATAAAACATCCACATATTGTCTATCAATTTCAATTTCCAAGGTAGTAGAATACAAGATTAGAATTACATCAAATTGGGAAATAAATCCGCACTCACTTTAAGTCTATCCCAACTAGGGGTGGGTGTCGGGTCGGGTCGTGTTCGTGTCGTGTCGTGTCGAATTGGGTTCGCGTCAAATCGGGTTTGTGTCGAAATGACCTGCTTTACTAATCGTGTCGAAAAACTGAATCCTAACCCGACCTGTTAATAATCGTGTCGTGTTCGGGTTGACACGATTAACTTGTAAACGACCTATTTAGACAAATTTGACCCGAACACGACACGAAATGACACGGTTAATTCGTGTCATTCTCGGGTTATGCGGGTTAATTTATGTCATTCTCGGGTTATGCGGGTTAATTCATGTCATTCTCGGGTTACCGTGTCGACACGAATAGACGAACAGGTTAATTCGTGTCATTCTCGGGTTATGCGGGTTGAACCCGAACCTGACCTATTTATTAATCGTGTTCTCGGGTCGTGTCATATACGTGTTTCGTGTCAGAAATACTCAATACTAACCCGCTAACTTCGTGTCGTGTTCGGGTCGTGTATAAATTCCCACCCCTAATCCCAACTAATAGTCCTATTGAGAGAAGAAATAATTCTTACAAATATGAAGGGAATAACAAATGCAGGTAGAGAGATTCGAATTCTCAACCTCCTAGTGAAATGTAAAAGTCCTAGCTAACAGAGCTAGTCCAGTAATCTAGAAAAAAAAATTGCAGCAGATAGATTGGGATCGGGTTATTTTAACATAGAGAATTCATTAAGGCGGTTTATGATAAATTATACTCCCTCTGTCTATTTTATAGTATGTACATTTTTATTTTGGGTTGTCCCTTAATAAGTGCGTGTTTTGACAAGTTAGTAGGTACATTTCCTATTTTGCCCTTAAAAGTAGATTCATTTTTACAAAGTTAGTGGGTATTATTATATTGATAAGGGTAAGTAATGGAAAGTAGATGTAAAAGTTATAAAAGTTGATGTGAGAGAAAAATAGTTGAAATTCCCAGTTAACACACTTAAAAAGGGACGGAGGGAGTAGTAACATGATAAGAGTTAAGAAGAATGGGGAATTAATTTAGGTAGACTAGCCATTTCTTAAACCAAAAAGAAGGAAATAAAACTGTAAACAATGGAATGGGAATAAGCAAAAGGGAGAATGGGGGGAAATGGAATAATGCATGGGAGTAAAAACGACAGGTGAGGGGGGAGTATTGTCTTGTTGTGGTTGTCGTTTTGTGGTGTCGCCGGCATGGATTCTCGGTGGTACGTGGTGGGACAACCCTCCTTTTCTTTTCTCCTATACAGAGAGTATATATATATATAACATAGAGATGCATGGTGTGGGGCCTTGCGAGAGGAGAGAGGAGGGGGCTCACTCACTGGTTTCCATGTCCCCTTTTCACCTTGCGACTCTGGGAATCCATACAAACCTCATAAACTCTCTCACTCCAAGATAGGACCCCATCTCAACTCACAAATTCTCTCTCTTGTTTTGGGTTTGACTGCCAGCCAGATTATGCGCACATCGAATATTCCTCTTCCCGATTCAATCAAAGGCCAGTCAAGAGGGAATTCACTAGAGATTTCTTTCTTGCGACCTAACCTCAAGGTTGTCAATTTTTGAACTCAGAATATTTGAGTTTATAGCTCATTCATGTTGTCACTTGAGCTTTCCCTCGGGTTAACTCAAAAACTCCTTTCGAATATTTATTATAGACAATGGATGAGAGATTTCACATTGTGCATGTGTGCAGATAGGGGCAAGTAGCTGACTTCTGGGTTTTCCTTGTCAAAACTTTATTTTATTACTACTAGGTAAAAAAAAATCTGCATGGGTTTGTGCCCAATACAATACCATGTACATTTTCATTTTCAAATATAGCCGGGAAAAAAAGGCAGCAGCTGTCAGTTCTGTTCAAAAAATAATGGGTTAATTTATACATTCTTGTAGAATGGGTTACTACATTTGGTGTATATGCGATCGAAAGTGAACCTGATTGAATAGAACCTCTATTTTGATTTATGACACAACTATGGCCAAATATATCTGTATATGCCATTTCCAGGGTATGACCTGGAGTTCGTAATGCTAAACCACACACAAATACTTAGGTATTGGTTGATAAAATTGAAAGCTGAAAATTAAGTGTTAAAAACTGAATGCTAAATTTTAATTAGCGTGGAAAGTGGTGGAGAGATGACGAATGTTGTATCGGAGATCGAGGTTTAAATGGAAGTGGTGCAATGTTGGGAAGGTGGTTGTGGTAGGCTTGTAGCAGTAGAAGTGGTGGAGAGGTGGGGGTGATGCATGATAGCAATGGTGGTAGTGGTGGTGGCCATGAATGGTGGTAATGGAACTTGGAAGGTGATGGTGGAACATAAAGAGGTGGTATAAAAAATACTCGTAAATCCAGTCAAAATGAAATAAGTACGTAGCAGACTACTTCATTTTTGAAAAGTTTGTTAGAGTAATTGTCCCACATTGCTGGGGTATAGAATGAGATACTCCGTACCACTTAATAACATTTGGTACCTCTCGACCTATTGTCAGTTAGTTTTGAGTTAGGTATAATGTTTTCACAAGATTTAGCTTACATTGACTCTTAAAATTTTAAGCAAGGTAAAATATGATTATCAATTCCTATTTAAATGCTTATTGTGGGGACCGTCACTCTCTCACAATATATCACATAAAAAGCAGTGAAAAACCAATAAGTCAATAAACTACTGTTTACACCCAAATTTGGCAGATTCGGCTAAAGGCCTTGGTCCGTGATTAAAGCAATTGAATTAGGCCTTTGCGGCCTAAAATGTAAAGGCCTTAGAGGGCTGACAAGGCCCAATGAAATAAGTTAACACGGTTGGAATTTAATTTGGATCAGAAATTAATCATCTAATGAATTTATGAAAATCATTGGTGGAATGTAAAAAGATAGAGATAAGGTTTGACCCCTAGAAAAGAGGGAGGGGTCGTTGCAAAAGCTTCCCCTTGCCAAAAGATAAGGGTTGGCGGAGATAAGGCCTCTTTTGCCGATAAACTTCCACGAATAGAGATAAGGTTTGTTAGGCAAATAGGCCTGCTCGGAACAAACTCTTCAAGCTATGAGCTTATGTGATTTGGAGGGAAAGATTGCAAGGTCTGAATTGAATTTCAAAAGTGGAGATTAACGGATTAAATGGACCCTATCCCCAATCCGAATAACAAATTCATTGATAAAAGAATTTGAAATTCAAAAAGCATTAACGGAAGATTATGAACCCATGGTCTATAAATTCACAAATCAAAGAAGGATTAGGGGTTTCCCAACCACCAAGCTCACGCTTACAATCACTCTACTCAAAGTTTTATCCCTCCACTCTCGTGGATTTTTCACTGTTTTGTTCTTTTTCCGTTTCAAAACGTTTGCTTAACTCAGACTAGCACTCGTCCATTTTCATATTCCATTGTACTCCAAGCCTTTGTTAATTTTGATTAATAAAGTTTGGCCTTTAGTTTATCTCGTTTTTATCCATTTTCCAAACCGTTTGGGAATTATAAGTCCTTTTCATTAAGGCACGACGAACTCGCGTGGTTCTGCCCTTTGGATCACGCCGATCGCTTAAGATACGAAGTCAGGAGAAGGCACGAGACCTATCTCAATAATTGGACTGCAATCCAGTCCTGACACGCCCACATTAGATCGTTCAGGCCTTGACGTTCACGTATAGGCCTTCGCGATTTCCCTTATTTTTCAACACCAGACAAACAACTACCTTAGTGGAACACCCATAAGTAGGATGTTTTGGTGTTTCTTTTAAGACTACTATATGTATATGTGCAGTTTTCTGATGGTAATTAATTTTCACAATCTCCAAATTGATATATACATATATATGTATATACGTATAATTTCGATCCTGAAAATTTGAACACCCAATCCATTTCACTTCACGTGTTGAACACCAAGCCCGATCTCGGTCCACATCTCGCAAAACTATTCTGTATACCTAACTTGATCATAATTCATCTGTCAATTTTTAAATAGAGCCAAAAAAAATTGACTAATGGAAGATGGTGAATTAGATAAAAGTTTGGGATCCAACTTCATGTTTTGCAGTGGCCAAGTAAGGAATCAAATTTAAAGGGTGTTGAATTATGAAATAAATTTTGGTTCGATAATTTTTTAAGAATAAATCCAGTCAGTCATTCGAGTTTTTATGAGACGATTTTGATAAATTGAAAAATTAATCTTACATATCATTCGACGAACGCAATATCATTATCGAACGGTATCATTCACAATAATTTAGTGTTTTCGAAATGAAAATTGTTTTTACTTTTTAATTATTATTGAAATTTTATAAATTTTTTATGAATATAAATAAAATTATGTAAAATATACTCCAAAATAGGAAATTGTGGGACTGGGAGCTCAGTAACTCCATCACTGTTGTTTTGTATGGACTTTCTTTTAATTTTCTGTTGGGACATTCATTGATTTTTCGTATTCCTCCTTTTTTCCCTTGTTTATTCGATGTTTTTTTTTGGGGGGGGCTTTGTAGAATCTGTAATTACTCTCAGAAGAAATATCTGATTGTCAAAATTTCTGGTAAGAAAATTAAATTATTGATTTGGGACATGGTTGGGAGGTGTCGTAAGGGGCACTGAATAATGTTTCGAATATATATATATATATTTTTGAAAGGTACAGTAATAATGTTTCGATTCAAGGTAGAAAATCTTGCGTGGGCCCACATGATTGCTTTTCATGGTCACATCTTGGGCTGCCAAAAATTTTGGACAGCAGCATGGGGGGGTCCAATTCCACATGTCAGGAATATCTTACGGTTGCATGGTATGAAAAACAAATAATAAAACAAAACTAAAGAAATCAGTACATCTAAATTTGAAGTCCCAAAAAATTCCAAAAAAGAAAAAAGAAAAAAGAAAAGTCAATTGCCATCTTCAATTAAGGATATCCATGAATAAATGGAAAATTCCTTGGAGCAGTTAAATTAAAAACTCGCATTGATGTGTGAAAAATGTACTACTAAGATTCACCTAATTTGTATTAGTAATTCTTTAGAATGTGTATTGAAAATTTAATCATGTTCATATTATTTGTTTATCGTGTTAATTGTTGTTCCAAACCACGGAATGGATGGTCCGGAAAAAAAAAACGTTGATTAGGAGAGACTAACTAGTTGTTCGAGTCTCCCCGTGATGCCATTGTGCTCTTGTTTATTTAATTTTTACACCCGTTATAATTGATTAATATACTCCTATCAATTTTTTTTTCCCTGTGACCTGTGACTGAGCGAGCGGGTGGCAAGTCAGTTGCGATGTGCTCTTCTTGTGATTGATGCCTTACCTTTTATCTCATTGTACTTCCATTAATGAAGATTATACTTCCTCCGTTCGGATTTATTGGTCCGTTTTGAGAATTTCAATTTTTTTTTCATTATTTTTTGTCCACTATTTTTTGTGTAATTTTTCCCCACTTTAGCCTTTAACTTTTCAAAATAGACAAATATTTTCGGACTTGAAAAAGTATGTTTGTGGACCAACAAATCCGGACGGAGGGAGTAATTTTTTTTTCTATTTTAGTCATTGTTTCTGTAGACGTCCTCATTCCTTCTTGCAATAATACATATGCGTGAATGATAGGTTATTATGACATCATTTTCATAGCAAGTCTCACACCGAAGTGCTTTTGGAAGAGAGTGGAGGCGGCGGCTGAATGGGTGGCGGGAGGTGACTTACCAGTAGTTGTTTGAGGGTTACAGGGATGGGGCCCAAGCGTCCGTCAAGGGTTTCTATAGTGCGCTAATGCATCACGAGGTGAATTATACTAATAAGTAGTAGTAATATTTGTTCATCAAAACGTTTAACGTTATCAACTTACGTTTATTACAGTTTTTGGTAAGTATTTTCTGTAAACAAAAAACAAAAATAGAAATAATGAATTCTATCACTCCTGACCCTAGTGTGTAATTGAATTTGATTCCTGTACGTTTTCCTCGTGAAATGAATATTTTTTTGGTGTCAATAGACGGTAAAACCGGATGAGGGAGTAAATATATTTTTCCATATAGTGCCCTGATTAGTTAAAAAAA
The DNA here is from genome assembly GCA_036023075.1 of Gaultheria prostrata. NCBI lineage: Eukaryota > Viridiplantae > Streptophyta > Magnoliopsida > Ericales > Ericaceae > Gaultheria > Gaultheria prostrata. The sequence continues at coordinate 22,377 of JAXBDA010005601.1, forward strand.
AAAAAAAAAAACTGTGGAGCCCATAGACCACATATTGGAAGGCTCGACGAGATAAGTACTACTCCCTCCGTTCTAAAATGATAGTATTTCCTTTTGTGTTGCGTGTCATTTTCAACTGTTTATATCTTTTAGTTTATAATAGTTTTTATGATTTTGAAAATTTTGTATAATAGAATTAATTTTAAGATCTATCAAATAAGATATAAGCCGTTGAAAATGATACGCAGTCCCAAAATAGATTATCCTTTTGAGATGGAGGGAGTACTATACAAATTTCTTACTTATTTTATATAAGCTGTCTATTTTTTTTTTTGTGTAAAAACAGAATCCATAATATTACATAAAATAAGTTTTGCGATAGTGCACAAATCCAAATAATTAAACTACAACTACTGAAATTGAAAGCATCTTTGGCAAGAGAGTCAGCGGATTTGTTTGCTTTCCTCCGTACTCTATGAAGCCCAAGCACATTGCATCGAGTCATCAGTATCCTGCAATCACAAATTAAAGCACCCAAAGGATTATCAATCGGATGTGTTGAATTCATGATGTGTGGGGTAGGTCAGCACGTAAACATATTTGACTGTTGAATAACCTATCAGAGCTTGCCACGTGGCAAGACAGTCCGTCGTGGACATGTCAGACTCATAACGAATTGAAAACGGTAATTGAAATCGTGCCGTGAGAATCACACATCATGGAAGAATGAAGTTTAAAGTGTAAAGACCCAAGTATAGGGTGCCCTTGATAAGGGAACCCCATATCATGAGGAATTCACCTGTTGCGACCCTTCCTAAGGGGAATTTACGCGACGGGAAATTGCTGTTACCTATGATTTGGGCTCGTGACTACACCCAGCTGTAAGGCAGGGACAAGGAAGTCATTTGGGCCTCGACTAGGATATTGGTGCAACCCAAATGGGTCGCGGCCATGCCTAATACAAGGGGAATAAGGGGAGATATAAGTGGCTTGGCTGATTAAGAAGATAAGGTGTAAGGACCCGAAAATTAATAATATTTTTCCAGAATAAAAATGAGGAAGTGCGAGGAATTGAATCTCATGTAGAACCTTGGGTCAATGCGCAAAAATAAGACACGTGGGTAACTATTGCATAACACATGTCATTCGGGGGGTGTGGTGTAATTTTTGAAGTTGGGTGTTAAAAGGGTAGGGAGAGAGACAAAAAAATCAGTCCCCTCCCTCTTCCCCCTCTTCTTCTTCTTCTTCTTCCTCTCCTCCATTAAAACACCTCCAAGCTTGAAATACGCTCCCTCCATCAAAGCCCTTCACAAATTGACCTTGGAGTATTGTTCTACGCGTGGTTTGAAGCCCGAAACTTGCTCTTTTCGCACATTGAAGCTCAAAAACGGGTTGGTGAAATTTGGGGATCTAGAAATTTCTTTCCTTTGGATTTTGAAGCTCAATCAAGAGGGAGGGA
>JAXBDA010005602.1:3280-23809 GCA_036023075.1 Gaultheria prostrata
TTACTGGAAAATTGTCTCAGAGGCATGGAACTTGCGAAACTCAACAACCCATCAAGGCCACTTTGCAAGAAGTTGAAAAGAAGATCGAACCCACCAAGACCAAAAGGCAAGAAGTTGAAAAGAAGATCGAACTCATCATAGATTCTAGGTAAGCTATCGTTGTTATAAATCTTTAGCCCTTTTATGTTTGCGTTACAACCCCTTTGGATGGTGAGAAAGAGCTAGATATAAAAAAGAAATGCAAGTTCTTAGAGTTGTTTCCATATTTGAAAGAGATGAGAAATGATGAGAAACAAAGGATGAATCTTTATTGGTCTGACTTTGTTTCTCACCAAATCTCATCTGTTTCGATATTTGAAAGAGATGAGAAACAAAGGAAAAGGATGAATCTTTAGTGGCCGACTTTGTTTCTCACCAAATCTCATCACTTTTGTTTCTCGCATGTTTTTTTCTCCCCCTTTCTTACCATCCGAAGGGACTGTTTGTACATTTGATTTTGGGTTTGACTTTCTTTCCTCTGTTTCTTTGTTTGTTTTCTTTATGTGAACAGATTACATGACGATCAATTGGACGGAAATATCACAAGAAAGAAAGTCACATTTGATTTGAATGTCAAAACCCATGAGGAATTCCAAATCCAAGAAATCAAAAATGGTTCAGTGGAATTGGAGAATGGCAAAGAAAAAGGAAACAAGACACAGGCTGTTGTTGTACATGAAAGCCATACCCAATCAGATTCTAGCATGTCAAGTGTGTTCACTTATCCTCCAAGCCACAGATACCACAATTGCACAAGCAGTGATGATGATGATGGTGAATCTGAAGCTAATTCTGATGATAATCAAGAATCTGACTCATTGTTCTCTATATCCATAGAATCAAGAAAGCAAGTTATTTTGCCTGAAATTGATGAAAAAGAGGTCAATAGCCCGATACCGATCCGCAGCTCGCCTGATCGCTACAGACTGAAGTCAATTGGGTTGAATCAGAATGAGAGAAGGAAAGACTTGGAATCTGTTTTAAACCCAGTTGAGAATCTTACTCAATGGAGAGTGAAAAAATCTGGGAAGCCGCTGACGCCATTGAAGGATCAAGAAAAGGAGAATATCAATGCAGAGGAAGTGCTAACCATACCCTTCAGCGAAGAGCCTCGTTCGAAGTTCTCGAATGGGGATTCTAAACAACGGTTCAATCATTCGAAGTACGATTTGGATGACATTGCAGTTGATACTAGTCTGTCAAGCTGGTTGGTTGAATCCGAAACAACATCCATTTCCAAAAACAGTCCCAACAACTCTGTTGGGAATTCGCCGCGGAGGGTGAATTCGTTGAGGAGTTACGAAGGTAGGGCGATTTTAGGAGCATTGAAGAGCTGAGAGAAGTATCTGCTCTATCTCTTCATTTCCCAGAAGAAGATCGCCTAGCCGAAGTCCGGTTGAGATGCCTATTTTTGGTACTGGTGGGAGTTGCTGGAAGCATTCGGAAGTAAAGGGTAGTGAGGTACTTGTAATGATATTTTTGCCATGATTAGCGCTGTAATGTATGTTCTCTTAATGCGAGTATGGTTTTGTTTATCAATTTGACGGTAGGGGGAAGAAGAAAGATTGTGAAATTCGACACGTATCATTTTTTTCTCCTTTCTTTTAAGTGGTAGAGGTCGCGAGCTAGAGGAAAATGGTGGCGACCTAAGAAGTGGTTACCGAAAAGAAAATCATGATACAATAACTTACATTTTTGACAGGAAAAAGAAATGATTTGTATAAAAGGAAGATTTGACTCTGACCTCTGAGAAAATTTTGGACTTTCACGTGATACCCTTCGGCGCATCTGAGTTGTCCAAACGTGTTTTGGATGACCCAGATTTATTGGGATAAATTTGCACCTAGAATTTACAAAACTCCTACCCTTCAATCTAGACCGTTCAAAAAAAAAAAAATCTAAATCGTTCAAAAATGTTTGGACAGCTCGGATGCTCATGCAAGTTTTTCTCCTGACCTCTCACGTGAAAGTGTACACGAGTTACCAACTGGATAGCCTAGCAAGTTCATTTAGCACCTCATTTAACAACAAATCGGTAGATTTAATCCATGGCTGTAAAATTCTTGAACACTGTTTCTGAAATGGACACAAGTGGGACTGTGGGGTAATATATGAGATGAAGGTGCTATTGGTATAGTAAATGACAGTTGTAGATCTGTTTTCATTAAGTTTATAGGCCTAATGTACACATTAAATTCACACCCTAGCCTGGTAGTGGATGGATAGATCAATATTGGAGAAGAAGCCCAAACTGGAAGAAGCCCAAACTGGAATAACAATGTGCCTTTTGGAATCAGAAAACAAAGAGCTTACATGATTTCTTTAAAAGCTTATTCTTTTCTTCATGGTTCTAGAGTCATACGTTGGAATGGTTCAACAAATGATCCAAAATCACATTTCCACACAAATAACATTAAATCTAATAACCCTTGAACATTGAGCAAAGACAAAATCTAGTAGTTCTCTATTGGTACTTCCAGTGGCGACTCCAGAAATATTAATCAGTGGTGTCATTTTTTATTATAACTCTAGATGTGTGGACTAGATGTGTCAGTTATATTTTTGCTGCAAAGACATTTTAATTGTATTTAACTTTTGGTCAGCATAGCTCAAAAAATAATTCTATACTTTTCAAATACGAGTAATGGTTTTCTTTTTGGGTAGTGTTTTCACACTTCTAATCTTTGTATTCCCATTTTTATGTTTGTCTTTGTAAATTAATTGCAATGTTTTCATTTGGTTTCACTTGTTTATTTTTTACACATCACGTGTCATTATGAAATTCAGTTAAGAACTAAAAAAGGAGCGAAAATTAAAAATGAAAAAGAAAACAAAAAAAATAAGTCATTCTGTTGGTAGCTCAATAAACTTTCACACAGTCCAATACACTTTTCAACACATTTGTTAAATCTTAAAAATAGTCCAGTTGTAAAATTTTCCTTATCAATAAAAGATACTCCTTCCATCCCTTTTTTATAGTCTGTACATTTCCATTTTGGGTTGTCCCTTAATAAGTGTGTTTTGAAAACTTAGTGGGTACATTTTCTATTTTGCCCTTAAAAGTAGATTCCTTTTTAAAAATTTAGTGGGTATTATTATATTGATAAGGGTAAGTAAGAGAAAATAGATGTAAAAGTTGATATGAAAGAAAAATAATTGGAATTCTAAGGTAACATACTTTAAAAAGGACGGAGGGAGTAATAAAAGTTAGAATACAAGTACTTCACAAACAAATAAAAAGTATGAAAGAAAAGAAGCCAAATAGCTTGGTAGTGACAGTACATTTAATAGCCTGTCAAGACATGAAAGGTTAAACCATTGAGTATTATTGGTATCATTTTGGTTTTCCTTTGTATAACCAATGAGTAATACTAACATTTTACACGGTTCAAGGGGTTTTCCTCTGTATAATGCGTGGATTCAAAGGGGTTTTTAGTGGTGTTATGCGAGTAAAGGCTTCTGAGAATAGAGAAAAATTACTCGATAGTTTTTGAAATTTTTTTGTCCAGTGGGTTCATGTGACCCCACTGCCAATGAATTGGCGTCGCCCTTGGCTACTTCAATATCGTAATAAAAAATCCAATAACATGTATAGTTTCTCAACCATTTGAGCACTTAACAAACTTAACAAGTTAGGGGTGTTCCGCTAAGATTGATTTTTTAATTTTTTGATTTTTTGACTTTATTATGTGAGAGCTCGATAAATGCGTAGCTTTTTATAGTTTTTAATGTGATGTATTGTGAAGGGATGACCTGTCTCGAAAAGCGTAATAAGCTGGCTTTTGATTTTTTGAGTTAATGGAACGGGGCCTTAACATGGACACGAAGGACGAAGGCTAACATAAAAAATAAGGTCGATAAACTCCAAATGACCGTTCTTTGTTATTACCCAAACCAAAGCCAAATATGTCTCAATCATAAGCATGGGTAACAACCATCCCATGAACCAAACAATAAAAGATCCACCAAAAATAAAAGGAATGCAATTTATCAAAAAGGTTTAACCAAGTGCGGAAGCGAACAAATAAAAAACTAAAATGCAACACCCTATGGAGGTCCACACGATAAATCCCCAAGATGCCGTCAGAGTCCTCACTAACCCACTTGACTTGCCTAAAAAAGATATTGGAATAAATTTGTCAGCTGAAAGCTCAATGAATGGCAAAGCATGTACCAAGTAAAGTTCTAAATCAGGGATGAAAACAAATTACCGTGATAACATAAATTTGGCATATGAGATGTACTACAAAATAATAGTAGTAATAAATATAAATGGTGATCACAAGATGATATCTAATAACAATGGGGAACCATAACCAGATAGTACCATGGCCAACAAAATAATTATCTTAAGATTGGATCCAATAATGAACTCAGAGTCAACACGTGTTGGCAGCCCGTGGTACTCTTCCCTAAGTCGATCTTACGAAAATCAGCTGTTGAGCAATAGGGTCACCGGCCTAACAGATCTACGGCCATAGCATTACAATCTTCCACATGGTAATAGGTTTAAAATACCACTTACAATGAAGACCAAACCATCTCTCGCCACATAGGCATTTTTCTTTCTTCAGTACTTCTGCATTGTGCTGCCGAGTCCAGCCCCCCTGAAGCTCACCACTACAAGCAAATATATGGTAATGTTAGTCATAAAATTGAAAGATAGGCAGCACCAGGAATTCTAAAGTTCACTTGTTGTTGCATGCCGCAATTTTTTCCAGTTCTCTGCTAGCTAAACAGCTTTACAAAAGCTTACCGATATTTGAATGTAGCGTAAGGATAAATTAGAACTTTCTGACTTGTCCTTCAATATTTCAAGTGGATTAAAAAAATAAAAGAGAGTATTGCAGCAGAGTATATACTTACGGCCTAGAAAGTAGTTTGCCAGTATAGGAAAACATATCCCATAAATAACTGCACCGGCTTCAACCTGTGAGAGTGACTTCATTCGAATGTTTTTAGAGTTAGATAACTCAACAATTCCAGTTATGTCTTTCTGCAAGGCATAAGCACCCCTTCTCATTGAACCCATGCATTCCATCAGTCCATTAAGAGCACCCCTTTTAGCAAAGATTTCAAGTTCTCCACCGGAAAATGGCGCCTCCATTGTAGCTCCAAAACATGTGACCTCATTTTGTAAATCTGTCTGCCGACTGAGAAGTTTCTTCTCAAATTCAGACATCCTCTCAATTTTACTGTGGGTCGCCGTATAAGCATTCATGAATACAAAGAAGAATGACAGTACCATCACAAGTGAGACCCCTGCCCCGGCATAGGAAAAATTTACTAGGAGAAAGACAGAGCCAAGGCAATGAACCAACATGATTGACTGAACATTACTAGAGTAAGTGCTGATTGCTTCATCTGCTCTTTTCTCAAAATCAAGTTGTTCTGCATTTAGTGTGCTGATCTTTCTGTGAAGAGATTGAACTTCCATGCTCATTCTCTCCATCCTTCCCTCAAGTAACCGAAGTATCCCATCTGATAAAACACATTGAATCATCGAATGTAAACAAGTGAAGGTATTTGCATGCTATTTAATTCTTGGGGACAAGCAGGAAAATACTCAAAGAAAACAACTGTAATTCAATTGAAAGTAGAAATACGTTGTTTTTCCTTTTCTTTGGAACAGGAAAGTAGAAATACTCGAAGCCAACTTCTCACGATTTCGGTCACATGTCAATCGTGTTCTTTAGCTTTTGGTTAGAGTCGTCAGACAAAATCTGATTATAAATCAAATCCTTCAATCTAATACTAAATAATGGTTAGCAAATGGACCAGTTCTATCCACTGAAAAGATTAAGACTCTCATTATGCAAGACCAAAAAAAAATAAAAAAATCGAGTAGAGCACCTCACCTGTCTTAATACTCTCGGCAAGTTGTATCTTACTCTCGGCAAGTTGTGTCTTAGTCTCGTTTAGTTGTGCTACTACAACTGCAAGTAAGAAAAAGGAGTCATTCTAATATCAAATCCGAGAAGGTAACATTGAAAGTACTGAGTTCTTATTTTATGAGTCAAACTAATTGAGTTCCCTGTAAACTACAATCGAGTCATGTAAGCAGATTGGTCTAGGAACCAACATCAAATAAAATAGGAGTAACAGTGATTAGTAGCTATTGGCATTTCAATACATAGATGTCAAAATCACACTACTCACGATTCGATTAGCAATAGAAAAACAAGAATATGAGATTATAGACCAGGCAGAGCTCAGAGCCTTAATTTCACAAATCGGTCTTTTTCGTTCTCCTATAGTCGTATTCTCTAAATCATAGACTGGGATAGAGCTCAGAGCCCTGGACCAAACCCTCCTATGTTGCCATATAAGCTAGTTTCGTACCTATTAGGCTACAAACCACTTTTGTGTCAAGGCCAGCTTTCATCCGTATAATGAATCTTTAACATCTATATGCAGATATCCGGTACACTATAGGACTTATATTCCTATTATGAACAAATATCTTTCCTACTAGACCTCATGATCATCAATTAATAATTGAAACAAACTTCAATATTGATTTAAGCTTCAACTATTCAATTTTACAATGTATCTTTATTATGTAGGTGCATAGAGACATTTCTTATGTACTTTTAAATTTGAACCGAATCGTTACGATTCACGATTCGATTCACAATTTGGAAAAAGGTCAATCCGATCTTGATTTGACAACCTTGCTTCCAAATCCTTTATTACATTGATTAGTAGTTACAAAAGGTTGATAACTCATAAGTTTTAAAACAGGTAAAAATCCCATAAGAGAGAAAGAAATAGATATCTGTTATCCAGTGCAGTTCCCAGACTTACTTTCATAGTTTGGTTTAGATCCGGAACTACCCATCCTCCAAAAAGATCTTGTATGAGTGATCCACCTCCACCTGACCGGTCATGTATAGAACATTAATTACTTTAATGCTCTAACAACACAGAAAAAATCCCATAACAAAGACTTTGATATCCATCACCTAGTGTAGTTCTCAAACTCACTTTCCTTATTCTTTTGCTCGACAGATTTGGCAATACCCGGCCTACTCCTGAGAAGTTGGAGAAAACATTAAGACAATGCCTTCGCCTACAATTGCAGCCCCCCTACACAAATACGACAAAGGAAAACAATCAAATCAACATTGACATCATAGGTTATAAAAGCCAGTTTCAACGGTTGGTGTGATCGCAGAAAACGGTATGAGAAAGAAACTCAAGAGGACACAAGAAACTACATTCCAAACAACACAAACTGAAAAATGAAAACATGTCAAACGTAAGTAGGACTAGGTCATTAACAAAACTTAAAACAGCATTATGACCAAAAGCCCTACTAAATTAAGAGACATTAATTGAATATATACAAATCAAGTACTACAGTTTTGGGGATTACATGGGTACTGGCATTATTTGCAAAAGAAACTGAACAATTTTGGAAAATTCAAAAGCTCAAAAGGTAATAGAAAGGGTAAAAAAATCAAGTTCAGGTACCAGGAATCCAAAACATGTTTTCTCATTTTTTAAAAAGCTCAACAATTTGCAAACTCGTAGGTCTTTTAAAAAGGGCTGGCATTTGACCTGTTGAACAAACAAAGGAGAAATTGGGCATGCAAACCCCAACCTTGTTAGAGAGCTATATGAAACAAAACATGAAGATAGTTAGTAATAGGAAGCTTTCTTATCTCCTCTGGGAAGGATCATAGGAGACTACTTGAAAAAGACAGGTTGGTTGACTCTTCCTTGATGATGGCCACAGAAAAATAAACAAATACACATTAAGAAAGACCTGAAATATAGACTAGTTAGGCTCCACATACCGAACAATGTTTTCGTGTTATTTTCTGCTTTGATTTTTCTGACAAAAAAAAAAAAAATTTGATTGGCAGACTGTTTTCTCAAAATAGTTTTTCAGCAATGTTTTCTAGAAAATCTCAAGGTTTCGTAAAAGTTGAAAACGATGAATGTTTTTGCTCTTTTCATTGTTTTTTTCGCTGAAAGCAGTAAAATTGAATACGACGAAACCGAAAGAGATACTAAACAGGCCCTAAACTTTTAAAGTTGGTTATGGTTTGTTTAAACTGTTTTCATAGGGCAAGGAAGAATCACATTTCTGTAATTAATTGAGATATTACTAGAATTCATTCAACTCTACAGCTGTTTCAGCTAAGGGCGTGTTAAAAGCTGGGTTTGTTCCAACATTGGCCCCTACATTGATGCTGGTTAGCTGGTAAGGAAACTGATTCGATGAGTCCTTTTCTGTCTGTGTTATTTATGGTTATGTGAATCTGCCAAGCATACTTACTTGTTGTGAATAACTGATGTAATGAACGTGCGTGTGAAGGGACAAATAAACGGAAATAATATCGATAGTTGTTCTCTAGAAACAAAGGCACCATGTTCCTCCATGAAGAGATCAAATAAACAAATTTTCCAGGTTAACTCTCTCTCTCTCTCTCATTTATTGTTCTTTGCGAAATACATAAAGGCTGTGTCTGGATGACTAGAATTCTAAGTAGGAGCAGGAATATGATTACCAATCCCCACCTTGCATACAATAGAGAGAAATCCTATATTGAGCCTTAACTGTATATCTTGAAACATATCTCAAGCAAATATGAAGAAAAGAATTCAACCAAATCTACCCACTACTAAATCCAGCAAATACGTACCCAGCATTAGCATGGTCTAAAGGCACAAAAGCACCTCCAAGAAAAGGAAAAAGAGGCCTACTATCCATTATAAATTAGTTTAGACAGTGTCTAAACAGTTTTGAATAGGGGTGAAACTTTGTCATTTTGCTGCACTACAGCATCCCCAATCCCATTAAACTATCAACCTAACAGCAAAAAGTACCGGCCTGACACTACTTTGGCATAGCGCTTACTCTTTGGTTTTCATAACCTTAAAGAGATGTTCCAAAAGCCTAGTCAGCACCCTAGGGTTGCAATGTAACCGCCGAGCACAATCCACAAGAACCGATTTTCAAAAAATAGTCCTACATGTCCAAAAATCATAGAAAATAGGAAAGATAGAGTAACTAAATGCTCTCTCCAATATCTAGTAGTAGATATAACATCCTTTAGGTGTATAACAAAGTCTAACAACAATGAACTTTCTTGTGCCTCCGCGGCAATGGTGCTGAATTCGTTGATGCTCAACATGCAACCAATGGATTTGATGAGCCCCTTTTCTTCTTCTTTGTTTCTTGTTTTTTTTTGGGTTCCAATTGCTATGTCAAGTGGTCAATTTCCATCACACATTTGCTTTCACTTTCTATAACTCAGCTCAGGTTAAAAGACTACTTATCAGCACAACGAAAAGATGTCATGGATTGATTCAAACTCCAAGATGACACACAATGCATTAAACCAACAAAACCCAAAAATAACAGTAGTAACAGAAAACTGAAAAGGACCTACAGCACCAAAATCCAAAGCAATGCAGTATATTGCAACTAGCACTTGGACATAGGCCAAACCATCTCAGAGAGATACACATTCCTGTTCTTGTCCATCTAGTAGGCGAATGTCATTCTCTTGAAGTTGACAACTACAGACAACACAAGGCAATATAAACATTAACTTCAGACGGTAAGCAGTGCAGGAAATTCTGAAATTCACGAATTAGATCTCAGAAGTTGTTCTTCCATAACCTTAAAGTCAAAGAAATCAACAGAAACTGCGAGATGAAAGAATTCAAATATGAAAATACTAAATCATGTGCGCAAGGAACTAAGTGTCGTATCCTTTCCATCACAATGGCTGAAACGTGTTTGTTTCTTTGCAGACTGAAACGAAAGTGGAATCCTGAAAATGTCAAGGTTCCCCACCAATACCTTTTTTTAAATGCTGAATGGTGAAATTCTACAAAACATACTGGAACTATTGAACTGTTTCATTTCAATACCTATTAGAAATAGTCAACATTTTCATAAATTTGCGATATTTTTTTTAACATTTCCATAATGTTCCAGCTACTCTTTGAACATATATCTGAAGCGTTTCCAAAATGTTCATGACATGTGTCCTTTTTCCAGTGAATCAAAAGTCCAAAACAACATACCAAAACAAATTTGATGCCCACGTGTGCGCATTTTAGTCGATAATATTTAGAAATGGTGATCAAACTTACAGATTAAGAAACACTTACAGGATAGTAAGTAGTATGCCATCATGGGAAAAATCAGCCCATATATAATCGCGCAAGCTGCAACCTGGTAAAGTGACTTCTCTCGATGGCTTTCTGAGTTAGATGATATGTCAAGAATGCCAGTTATGGTACTCCGCAAGGCAGCAGCATCCCTATTCAGTGAACTGATCCAATTCAAAACTTCTTCAAGTGCCCCAATGCTAGCAAAGGTTTTAAGTTCTTCATTCGAATAGATTCTCTTAATTTCAGCTCCAAAACATACTATATCGCTCTGCAACTCTCTCTGCCTCCTCTGAAGATCCTTCTCCCATTGAGACATCTTCTTGATTTTATTGAAACTCACTATATAAGCAACGGCGAATGTAGAGAAGAAAGAAACTACCATCAAACTCGAGACCGATGTCCCAAAGTAGGGGTAATTTAGTTGAAGAAAGATGGAGCCAAGGCCATGAAATAACATTGTTACTTGAACATTAGTTCCATAAGTGCCAATTGCTTCATCTGCCCTTCTATCATGCTCAAGCACTTCCGCATGTATCATTCCTATCCTTTTCTGAAGAGACTTAACGTCCATTCCCATTCTATCCATCCTTCTGTCTAGTGACTGAAGCGTCTCATTTAGTTCCAGTACCTTTGCAGACGAGACTGAAACCACAGAAAAGTTCATTATTTTGACTCGACCTAAATTAATTCCGTTCCTCATTAAAAACGCAAAAAAAAAGAGGAAAAACACTCCTCAAAATAAGTACAGAAATAAAAATAAAATGCTAAAGAAAAACTAAAAAAAAAACCTAGAAAATAAAGCTCTTTATTTTGAAAAAATATATATGCACATGGAAAGTAAAAAATGGAATACGGTGAACAGAAAAGCAAATATATTTTGGGAATAATAAAAATTAGTAATCAAATATCACGCCATACTGTAGACGTCTGAGCAGTGTTATTTTTTGGCTAGGGTTTCAGCTATTTCCGTTACTTAAAACATTGAAATCAATTGTAACATATAAAAACCACTTGACTGTGATAACAAGTTCTTGTTCTATTCTATCCCGTGAGAAGAGTTTTTTTTTTTGGCAACCGATATATGTTATTGGGGGTAAGTGGGAAAGTTAGTATGTTAACAACCAAAGGGAGTTCGAAGTCTCTCCATAGACTCCAAACCCAAACCTTCTCCTTAGAAACCAAGGGGGTACAACCAGATGGGCTAAGAGCCACATCTATCCGGTGAGAAGATAAAAGACCTGAGTATGTACCGGGAGCTTGCTTAATTAGAATAAAACCACATCATAAAATTGAAAGAAAAGAAAAATAATAGAGTCCCTCACCTGCAGTCACACTCTGGGCAGATAGTGTTGTTTTCTCTGAGGTATCTGTAAATAAAATGTGAAATGGTCACATTGGTAAGAAGTGTTCCACGAATCTTGTCAAGTTTAAGTGTTTAACTCATCATGCCCTAAATAAGATTGAAATTCAAAGCCAAACTGTTGGAAGTACCATAGGGTTATTACTGAGATCTTTATGTGTATGCATTAATAAAGGCTAAAACTTCATGAATTGGTCTATGAGAAGATAGTAAGCCAAGAGTATATTCTTTTGCTTAATTTATTTGGACCTGTGGTCAAGATAAAACCCAGTATATGAATTCTGATTAGTGGATTTTGGCACGTTTCAATCTTATATAACATGCCCGGGTAAACCACTCTCATAAACCTCAGAAGAACACCACACGAAAGAGCAAGTACCCAGTGTTGTTCGGAAACTTACCTTCATTCTCGCACTTGCCAAGAGGCCCAAGATGATCACTTGCTACTGCAAAATGAGAAAAAGGTGCAATCTTTATCCCATTCAAGTATATAGCAATCTTGTGAATTTGCATTCATAATTCTCCTTTATGGTATAGACTTCCATTCATGAACCAAACCAACACAACCACAGTCATTTTCTATTAAATTGTCTTCCTCATGCAGATTTCAGGTGTAGGACCACAGGGTAGAGGCCTCACAAATGTCCGCTACCGGAATCTTGGATATGGATAGAGTGTCATATTGCTTGATAGAGTGTTTGAACCAAGGTAGAACCATTCCCTCATGCTAGACACATGCAAGTCCGACGGGATTTTACCAGTTGAAGTTTTTTGATAAAAAAGAGTCCTTGTAGATTTGAGCGCCTAGATAGGTAAAAGGAAGATCTTTCTTCAACAGCAACACTTTGGATTTCCATGGTAGCACGATGAATAGCGCATGGCAAAGCTGCGCCCAATCCACCGGCAACTCCCATTATATGAAAAGGTTTCAATGTTCAAGATTTGATGTCAGAGGCAAACTGAAAGCTTTTCTTTCGTTTTTTTTTTTTAATTACTCAACGGACTTTACAAAAGAAACAGAATAAGAGTCCACTCTCTCAAGCAACTCATGGGAATTTTTATGGAAAAGGTTGTCACAGTTCTATGAGCGATTGCTGAGAGGGACTCGTGGCTCAAATGGTAGGTACAGACTCAGAATCGAGTGATTGTACTTTCTGTTTAAAATAGGTGACAATTTTCCCATACAGCGATGCATAATTGTATACTAGGAAATGATTAACATTAGGAAAGAGAAAAGATTAGTTCTGACATAATCCTCAACGCTATCACAATTTTTTGTATTGAATTTACTGGTGACACTAATTCTTGACCTAAATGTCAAAGTGTAACTAATACTGATTTCGGAGAGAAATCGCTTTCCAATCTCCCTCCAAAGAACTTGATACAAATTATAATCTGACTTTATTAGCTTCGGTTTCAAGAAGCAACAATTTCAAATCTAACTCCAATGGGAAGAATTTCTTTTTAGGAAAGTTGATAAACATGAGCACAGGTCCTCTATCATGTTGTAATCACATGCTTATGACTTGCGACTTGAGGTCATAATTTCTAAACTTCACTAACATATAAAAAGGTTCAACGTGCACATACAAGAATAGTAGCTAAACATCAACTATGTCAGTAAGGGAACCTTTGACAGTCGTTGTGAACATTAGAGAAGCAGCGCTAATGATTGCCACGATTATAATTGGATCAATCATGTTGATGGACTTAAGAAGTGCCTGTTGTCAACCTCAATCCGAAATGTATTCAACCCTGCAAAAGGGTTGCAAAGTGATGAAAAAAGAGTCAGAGGATCTCTCAAACAAATTATGAGATCTTTGATTAGGAAAGCATCATATTTCTCTTATGATATAGATTTATTAGCTTTAAGTGTCTTTCATTCAAACATTGCTTGAATTCAGACCTTAATTCTGAATAAGGATCTCCTGAAAACACTACCCCTTTCTAAATCCTACTAAAGGGGAAAACGCCATAAAGACGACAATGAACATCTTGCTGCCTCATTGCCATTGATACAACCTCCTATCAAAATTCAACTTGAAAGCGTTACTTTGTAAAAAAGAAATCATGAACTTGGTAAGGTTGGCGGGTTCGCTTACAGTACCACATACGAGGTTGTATAACAGCCCCCTCTAATCCTATTTTTAAGTTGGTTGGGTTGTATACAATCCCACTTACTTCTGGTATGGGATTGCTTACCACACAGGGGAACTACAGGAGACTTCTTCGAGGTAGTCATCCGATCCCATGGGATAGAATCCCTCAAACAAATGGGTTTTGAAAATGGTCTCTCTTCATTTTGGTAAAAATGGTTCAAAAGATTCAAAAACCAAATTTTTTTTGAGGCAAAGATTCTGGAGGGGTTTTGAGTGTTACTCGAATTTGAATTTGAATCTGAATCTGAGTCGAGATTTGAGTAAGGAGTGGACAGACCC
The DNA here is from genome assembly GCA_036023075.1 of Gaultheria prostrata. Lineage (NCBI taxonomy): Eukaryota > Viridiplantae > Streptophyta > Magnoliopsida > Ericales > Ericaceae > Gaultheria > Gaultheria prostrata. Next base: position 17,255 of record JAXBDA010005602.1, read on the forward strand.
CCATAAATGAGTTCTATGCCTTGACAGTTGCCGCTATTTTACTACATTTTCTATCTTTGGGCCAGGACTACGACCTTAGAATTATCTCCGAGAATCTTTAGTTGTCTCATTAGAGCAAATAAACACGTACGCTAGAGGATTTTTTTTCACGACTCCTAACGACCTTATGCAAATCGAAGGTTCATGAAGAATTTTCGATTCACTCGTGGGATCCAGACAGTTCTTTCATCCACCATCATGAGAAAAATATTTCAACTCTAGGTTTCATAAAAAAAAGAGAGAAGAAATATGCCAAACAAGCTATAAATTAATATAATTCCACAGCGTAAACACTTGGCATCAAAACAAATTGAAGAAGCTGGAAAAAGAAGATGCTGGTGTATTTATGATCATCTATGGTTAACCTAGATTTTTTCATTCTAGCTTGCTGGCTGTTGCTTACAGCTCTCTTGGATATAGAATTAGAATGGCTAGCTACGGTTCTTGGTAAGTGTTCTACTGTTCTTTTATTATCCTAAGTCACTTGCCCCCCAAAACCACATGTATGCAGCATTTTGGTTCAGAAATTCACAGATTTAAAAGTTAGATTACAGGTGGGATACTGAAATGGCCCAGATGGAGAACAAAACATAGGGTTGTACTTTTTGATTGGAAAAACTGCAAAACCTAGCAAATTCTTTGAAAAAGTGGGATTGAGACTACTTACCAGTTGGAAGTGAGAGAAAAGACTAGCTGCATACCCCTTGTTAAATCAGCAAAGAAAGTTCTGTTTTGGGGCCTGCAAATTCTGTGTTCATAATGTTGTGTAAAGGTACCAATAGTCAAACAAATTAAGTATTCCATCCGTTTCAATTTACTTTACTTGTCTTTTTTTTTTAAAATTGTGCATTTTGCACATAAAATATAATGTACACATGAGATTTTTTAAAAAAAAGTGAATTGATGCCTATATTGTTTTTCTCAACAAGATTTTTAAATTTGTATAAAAATATTTTTAAAAAAATATGTTAATATATATTTTTTACGTGTAAAATGTCCGATTTCTGAGAAGATGCGAGCAATTTGAAACAGAAAGAGCATCCACGGTAAGAAACTCTGGCTAAGCTTATGGGACCATCCGACCATGATAGATAGGGACAGACGGTAGAATTGGTCCTTGATAATGACCAGAAAGAAGAAGTCAAAATTGTGGAAAATTGTAAAAGTCTTCTTCCAAAATTCTCAACAGGAAAATTCTAAAATCAGTATTGGGCTATTATTAAGGTTTGAAAACCACATTGAAAAGTGTGAAAAATATATATGAATACAAAAAAGTGTTTAAAAATAAAAAAATTGGAGTGTATTTTTTTTGGTCTTCTTCTTGTTTATTGTCGGCCTAATGGGTTGCGAATAGAAGTACCCTCTCAATAATAGACTAACTAATGAGAAACAAATTGACTTTTAACAATTTAGCTTTTAGCATGCACTTTTATGAAAACTTAGGTTTTGCTTGGTTTCATTTTTTTCTCCTTTCCAAAATTTTTTTTCAAAAAGAATCTTTCTTTTTCCAATCATTTTTATCATTTCTCACTCCACTCATTACCTCATTATTCTCATTATCTCTCTATCTCTCTCCAATCATTAACTCATTATTCTCATTTTCAAAAATCCAGCCAAACACTATTTCAAAAATTCTTCTCAATTTTTTTTTTCAAAACCCATCCAAACTAGGGGTGGGCGTCGGGTCGTGTTGTGTCGTGTCGAATAGGGTTCGTATCGAAATGACCTACTTTAGTAATTGTGTCGAAAAACTAAACCCTAACCCGACCTGCTAATATTCGTGCCGTGTTCGGGTTGACACGATTAACTTGTAAACGACCTATTTAGACAAATTTGACCCGAACCCAACACGAATTGACACGATTAATTCGTGCCATTCTTGGGTTATGCGAGTTAATTTAGGTTAATTCTCGAGTTATGCGGGTTAATTCGTGTCATTCTCGGATTACCATGTCGACACGAATAGACGAACATGTTAATTCGTGTCATTCTCGGGTTATGCGGGTTGAACCCGAACCTGACCTATTTACTAATTGTGTTCTCAGGTCATGTCATATACGTGTTTCGTGTCAGAAATACTCAACACTAACCCGCTAACTTCGTGTCGTGTTATCGTGTTGTGTCATAAATTCCCACCCCTAATCCAAACACAGCCTTAGTTTTTAGCACTTTCTATGGATTTTTGCTTTTAGCAATTGATGCTAAAAATGAGAAACCCGGCCTGCGTCGTGTAGTTATACTACCCGTCTGCGGATGGTCACCTTTACTTGAGAGATTCTTTGGGCTAGGGGGCACCACGTGGAGTGCCCAAACACCCATCTTGGCCGTCCAAAATACTTTTGGACGTCCAAATTTTAAAGAGAAAAAGAGGAGAGGGGGAAGAAATCTGGGCGGTCTAGAACACTTTTAGACGGTCGGGATGGGTGCTTGGGCATGGCCACGTGGTGTCCGTCCGGCACCCAAATGTAACTTGAAAAAATTAGACTGAGGAAATATTAAAAAGCGTTTGATTCAAATAAATTCAATAACAGGAAGGAATTTAATGATCCTTTTGTCTCTAAGGACATTGAAAAATTTCAAGATTCTTACCAAATGTCCAATCAACTTGATTTTTGGAATGGATAAAGTTTGTACCAAGACTTACAAATTGAACGATTTCGATTGTCGAAATGTATAGTAGAACTCACTCTATTTAGTGATGTGTTTGTGAGGTTTTTTTAAGAGGTATGTAAGTAAAATTTCGCATGTAACTTTTACATTCATTCATTTGGTCCTCATAGAGAGAAAGAAATGATGCTCACAATTCCATTTCGATGTTATTTGAATGCTCATTTTAAAAATGTTTGGCTACAAATTTAATTGTGCTATTGTTAGCATTATCATTTTAACAAATTATATTTGGCTCGATTATTAATAGACAATAACGATTGGAATGCTGGTAGTTCATATTAATAAACATTTCTCTGCAGATAATATGATCTACGAAAATGTAACGTTAGTCAACTACCCCTGAATTCCTGTATGAATAATTAATTACGTACTATAATGTACAAAAATTGACACATGGAGTATTAAAATGCATGGAATATTAAAATGGGATTGCTTGTATGAGAAGTCTGTAATACAAACACACTTAAAAAATTTGGTGACAAAAGTTTTGATTATCAAAAAGAAGGTATAAGTAACAAAAAAAAGGCGTACACCCTATTTGTAACTACATCTCTAATGATAAGCACACAATAATACGTTGTTACGGGCGTAAAATGCCCTTCGTTTGTCGTCTTTTAATGTCTATAGTTGTGAGAATAATTGATATTACACGTAAGATATATTTTTAAGTGCTTCAGGAAATGTGCTGTGAATAAAGTGTTTGGGCTTGTCCGTGGGAGTACTCGAGATCTCGAGGTACCAAGTGCAGATCACGAACAAGTCCAAAAGGGAAAGCAAAGGACAAAAGCTGAAAATATAGCATCTTTACTAGTAGAGATATAAAAATAAAACGGCAAAATAAAGCAAATGGATAAATCAAATGATTTATTTTGTTGTCTTTATTCAAAATATTTTTGGATTACTTGTTCATCTCGAGAGGAATTTAAAGAGGAAAAAATTATTAAATAAAACTAAATTTTTTGTGAATTTTTGGATTATTTTTGTCTTTAATGAAATTTAATTTTTTTTTTACTCTTTAGATTCCTCTCATCGTGATAAACCAATAATCCATAAAAAAACTAACAAATGTAATTTTTTTTAAAATAAAGACAAAAAAAATAAACCGCGACCAGGCTACCCAATGAAGCCTCTCTATTAGTAAAGGTCCAAGTCTTCTTTGGTTTGCTTGTTTTTTTTCCTTGGGCTTATACTATAAGCCACATTTTAGACAATTCCTGGATATTCTTCCCATTTCACACACTCTCTCTCTATATGTCCTAGAATTTTCTTTTGGCTTTTTAGTTTTTTTTTTCCCTCCATAATTTCTCGGAAGCTCCAATCCAAGATCTTGTTTAAGGTAATTGTTATTTGTTATTTTCTTTTTTAATAAATTTGTAAGTGTTGTTGTTTAGCAAAAGTTTGTAGCTTAAAAATTCTCGTTTCGTTTCCGTTTAAGATTGCTTGTTTTGAAAAGTTTAAGCTTTAAGAATTTCAATCAAAGATTTGTGTGATTCCTAGTTTAAATCCATTTCATTAAGTTTGTAGTATTTTCTCATCTCTTTTTAGTGATAATGGGTGAGTAGTCGCGCCTAGGGTGATTATCACTCTTTGGCCTAAGTGGATTCGTGATTCTCACACATTGGTTATCAAAGTTTGTTTGTGCTTACTTCGGGCTCGTAATTATCGATTTAAAACTCAAGGTTGTTATATTTTTTATTATGTGATACTAACATTGGCACGCATAATTCTTAAATCGATGTCATTTTGAGGGTTTAACCAACTTCCAATCAACTCATGATCAAACCAAGCACCGGAAAGAGTAGAAAGTGTGTTTCAATGAATTAATCTTTCGGTTGAAAACAAAATTACGTTGTGACTCAACTGTGCAAATTGTGAACATCATATGGATCTACGTAGCTATAGTGGTATGAACCTTGGCCCGAGCCCCTTTGTTAACTTCAAGCAAATCTGTATTTTTAGTCTTGAATTTTAGAAAATTGTAGTCTTTAATATCACCAAAAATCAAACATCGAAGGGTTGGCTACCTATAACTAAAATTCACTGTTCGAACGACAAGCATTTTCATTCCTCAAAACCGTTCTCTGTGGTTCGACCTCGGACTTCCCGAAATATACTTGCAAGCGATTACCAAGGCCCTAATCTTACGTAATTATAGGAGATACACACAAAAAGCGTGTAACATTTCTATGGTATAGCTGATCATAGCTTCTCTCCTTGTATACATTCCAATTTTTTTACAACAGCGTCACATGAGAGAATGAGTAGGAAAAATCTTGGTCAATGTGTGTTTCCTCTCTGTATTAGAAACCAAAGCAAAGAAGTCGGCAACGTGGATATGTTTCTTTGCTACCGCCACAAGAGCTAATTGAAGTTGGAGAGAGTTAAATGAAAAATAATTTGGTGTGTGGTAAGGAAGGCAAGTAGTAGTGAAAGAGTTAGAAGAAAAATAATTTGGTATGGTAAGAAGGGCAAGTAGTTGGGGCAAAGAAATACCATATACAAGGGCAAAAAAATACCATGTGCAAGGGGCAAAAATACAAAATTCTAAAAAATATTATACCTAATCTGTTAAAATTTGCCACCTCAGTGGGGTCAAATGACCCAGCTCGACCCCTCTCCCTCCGCCCCTGACCACATCTTGTAAATTTAGATAACCACATCTAATGATTCTAGATATGGTTATCTGCACCGGTAACTTTTCCGGCGAAGTCAAATTTTCCGGCGCCGGTGAAATTTTCCGGCGCAAATTCCGGTGAGAGTATATTATGCGTGAGGGTATATTTGTCTATTCAAAATGGAGAATGGACCTTACACCTTAGAAATTTAAAAAAAATGGATTAGAGGTGTTAGGAAAATATGAGGTGGACTAGACATGTTATAAAGAGCTATAATGGACCTTAGAGTAATTTTTTATTTTTGTTTCTGACGAATTCTAAAGCTCTCTTTCCCTATCATGGGTCCGAGAAGTGTAAAAAATTTCCACATTTGAATAAATGCAAGACGCGTAGAACTTATTGCAATAGTACATTATTTGGCTGATGAAGTTCACGTTTCCACAATGAGATTAATAAATGGAAAATACTAAAAGAAGTATATTGAAATGTGTGAAAAGTGTATTGAAATGTGTGAAAAGTGCATAAAAGTGAATGAAAGTTTATTGGGAAGTGTAAAAAGTGTATTGGAGGATGCGTTTTTTTTTTTTTGTCTTTTTATGTGTTTAATGGAAGCCCTGTGGGCTTCCGTTAGCAAGACCGTTAATAAATTCCTTATGCCGGCGGTAGAAAGTAGAAACCATGGGTTTTACACCACAATTGTTAGGGGTCTCACAGTGCGTTTATTGTTAATATAAATCGTTCATTTTGTAGAGTTTGCAAAGTAGTACACATTTACAAAAAATCAACTTGATCAGATATAGATTGGTATATTAAAATTTGAGTTTTTGGTTTTTAAAATATATAGCCGTGGACAGTTTAACTTTCAAATTATAGACAGAATCAGACCGTCCATTTCATAAATCAAAATTCAATTTCCGATATATCTATCAATGTTCGATAAATCTGATTTTTTGTGGGTGTTACATGTCACGCCCTCAATTTTATAAATAAATATACGAACATAATCCACGTGGAAGTCAATAATTTCATAGTCAAATTCAAATTCTCATAATACGACCAACACGGTCAAAGTCAACAAATCACGATGTCTACGGGTACACGCACCCCCAAATAGAGTTAAACAAATCCCAAGAGTTATTACATAACCGGTAGTCAAAAGGTGAATCAAAATAAAGTTACAAAATCATCTCATCAAAATCTTAAGTTCAAAGATGACAAAATAACTTCGCCG
>JAXBDA010005603.1:0-15000 GCA_036023075.1 Gaultheria prostrata
TCCCTCCGTCCCAATTTTATAGTCCCTCGTTCAATCCTAACCGGATAGAAAATCGATTATATCTTTCAATCGATAATGATTTTTATATCCAATATGGATCTTGTTTGATAGATCTCGATGAAAACTACTAAACAAAGTTTTTTAAAATCACTTAAAACATTATAGGCTACAAGATACAGCACATTGAAAAGTGGCACGAACTCCCAAAATGGATTATAAAATTGGGACGGAGGGAATAATGAATAAGGAGTGTTGAGACACTGTGATACCCAAGACTGTGGAATAATTACTCGTTTTACTACTAGTAATAATAGTAGTTTTATGAGTTGGCAAACTTCGTCATCATCATCATCATCATCATCAATAATAATGCTACATAGAGAGGGCGTTGAGAAGAAGAAGATGAATGGAGGAAGATGAAAAGAGTAGGATAGAGAGAGAAGGGGATTGAATGTGAAGGGAAGAGAAACGGTCTGGAGAGTTAATGTGCGGTGGGGCCCTCGCCACGTCAGCAAAGTGTGAGAGGGTGTAACTAAGAGAGTGTGTATGTAGCATTATTCTTGTAAATAATAGATGCAGGCCCCACCTGGATGTATTTTATTACTCCTACTAATTTAAAAGTTTTAATCCGTCAAATTCGATTTTTTTATTCGCAATTCGTTAAATTCGCTTAGTAGGTAATTCATGAAAAAATATACGACCAGATCTCATAGTCCAATTAATGTCTGAGCATATTCATCTTAATTATAGTTAATTTTGTGTGAAGTTCAGTGCATAAAATACTTGTAACGTGTGTTGGGTACAAGATTTTTATGTAGTAAAATTTTAATATTAACAAAAACAGTTCTAGCACCACTATTTTTCTTTATTTTTCTAATTTTTGTTGGTCTTAAAGTAAATATAACGAGAGGCTAACAATTATTGATAGAGCTGAGTTTTGCAATATATACACTTCACAGTTCTAGTCATATGAGAGTCATTTTTTTCTTCTTTTTTTTTTTTTTGTGCACACATTGATCTTATCTAGCCAGCAAGTGCAATTAATTATGTAAAATGATTTTTGCACTCTACATTTTATAAATACACTTTGAATATTGTCTTTTAGTGCGTGTGTTATGCATAATCTTAAATACTAAAAGATAAATTTTGGAGTGCATAATGCTAACCTCAGCTTTTAGGGCGGAAGATAATGTGTAAAAAGTGTAAGGATATTTGAGAGGAATGTATTGATATCCTGGAATGTATATTGATATTCGTGAAATATATATTGATGTTCAAACTTATTTGTCATTAAATACATATTATCCTCCGCCTAATAAGCGGAGGTTAGCAAGACCCAATGCACTTGAAGTACTCCAAATCAATGGTGATTAGTGATTGGCCATACCCTAGGAGTACCCGATTTTTTTTAAAAAGTGATCGTTATTGGATGGTGGTTAGAGGGAGTTAAAAGACATAAAAGTCCCTTGAGATTAAACTGCCAGGTAACAACAAATGTTTTTGTGAAATTAGTATATTAACCTTGGTTGTTTTTTGGTAAATAAAGGTCATAATTAATTTTTGCAATTCACTAATTTCACAAATGAAACTATCGACAAACTCTAGACTGAGCAATTCAGATAGTGATGATAATATCTTGAAAGGTCTAATCGAGGTGCACTACAATCCTACAGTGCGTTTGATACACTATAGGGACCCCGAGTACTCCACCATACCGTTATGAGGATCCATAAAGCAACATAATAAGGGGTCTACGATTAATTATATAAATCTAGCATGATTTGTGTGGTAGTTTGAAGCTCTAGACTGCCAAAATAATTATTTGGTGAAATTATACAGTGGTCTAGAATAATCAGAAATGCCTATTGCTCGTGCTTTCAATGTAGACTATCGTACCAGCGAACGAAATTTTTTCTACACGGTTCAGGGGGTGTTCCACTTAGAAAAAACCAGTTTTGTTTTAACTTAAAAAACTAGTAGTACTTCATTCCGCTAACAAAAAACTACCTAAAAAAATAAGTTTTGTTTTAACCCAAAAACTACTCCATTCCGCTAACAAAAAACTACCCAAAAAAATCCAACTCATTCCACTAACCTTTTAAAAAAAACAATTGGTATCATTAGCCAAAAGGCATCCTACTAATATAAAATTACAAATTTGCCCTGCCCTTATATGTCTGTCAAAAAAAATTTATAACAGAAGACATCAACTTGTTTTCATTTTTTTATAATCTGAAAAAATTATTAGAAGACAAACATGTGGGAAGATGAGATTAGCAAAAAAAATTGGAAGTTCTGTACCCATTTACGTTCGTGTGTCCCGTGACTTTAAAAAAAGCAAGCATTTAGGAGTTGTTAGGGTACAAGGGCAGATTGGTAATTTGGTAATACAACTCAAAAAATCAAAAAGCAAAAAAACTATTAGTGGAACAAAATTTTAGTTTTAAACTAAAATTAAAGACCCAAAAAACCAAAAGACCAAAAAACAATAGTGAAACACCCCTCAGTGCGCATGAACTTCTTTTTTTTTTTTTGGTAATTCGGAAATGCATTAAAACAGAGCTAAAGGAAAGACGTAGTCATGCCATCAAAGGTGGCAGTGCAGTTAGCAATACAGAAGTACAAAAACATAAGAAAACATCTAATACAGAAATGCATGAACTTCACGGAAGCAGGAATTCCTGGAACACGAGAAAGCACTCCGATCATTTGTCCCGGAAACTAATAAAAAAATTTCCATACCTTTTGCTACATCAAGTGAAGCATCCATATCGGCAATTTGATAAATGCTGCCTCAAAAAGTGGAAAGCGCACTGAAATATATGCAAAAAGAATCACCAGATCATCACTTCTTGCCCAATCAAAGAATATCAAGTCATCCCCCCCCTTTTTTTACTACTTCTCCCTTTATTCACCTTGTTGAGTTGTTGCTTGTTCTTCAAGCATGCATTCAATATACATATGAACACTGTACGTCACCTTAATAGAAGGCTTGTAATGAACATTACAACCCTGTAAGATACATATAGTAATTGTGTGTGGGCCCGAGATCATCTGTTCCGGATTTCCTTCTGTGTCTCTGTGCTGAGGGGTTTCTGGCCGTTGGAACACTTGGAAATAAAAAACAAAAAACATCCAATCTAACGGCCCAAACTCCTTCGGCACAGAGGCACGGGGAGTTTGGGAACAGGTGATCTTGCACCGTGAGAGAGAGAGAGAGAGAGAGAGAGAGAGGGCAGTGTTAATCCAAACTATGACACAAGGAATAAAGTGTTCGTTAAGAAGTGAGATTAGAATAATGCTGTTGTGATCTGTAAGCCCACAATATTTGAACTTAATTAATTTTACAACTTTTTAAGATACGCTTAACGAGGTGTACGTTCATTGATTTTCTTCTGCGCGCGCAGTGTTTATGATAAAATGATTACTTGTATTGAACATTTGAACTTGTACATCTAGCTAGCTAGCATGAAGTTGTGGGGGCAATTTAGTAAAAACAGTAGTAATTAATTTACAGGTACTTACTCCCTTCGTCCTATTTTATTTGTTAATTATTTCTTTTGTCTCTTTTATGTCTATTGCATATATCTTTCATTATAAATACTCAAACATATCCCATATGAATTTTATTTAATAGATTTCGATTTACTTTATAATAGGAAGTTGTCAAAATCATAAAAAATAATTATAGATTGAAAGATATAGGCAATAGACGCCAAAAAGACTAAAAGAAATACTACATGGACAAACAAAATGAGACGGAAGAGTATATATATATATATGGAGCATTTCTAATGAGGGCTCCCTCATTTTGCTACGATGAGGGACCTAGCATTTCTTCAACTTTCGGGACCAAATTTCAACGATCCGAACCGCTCAATATTTTTAAAACGTATTTTTAAGGTCAACCGCGAGAATTTGTAAAAAACAAATACCCGAAAAGGCTTGATCCGATCAGTTTTTGATAAAAACGCTATATATAATATTTTTATCAAAAACTGATCAGATCAAGTCCTTCTGGGTATTTTTTTTTTTACGAAGCCTCACATTTGATCTTAAAAATATGTTTTAAAGACATCTAATGGTTCGGATTGTTGAAATTCGATTCGGAAACGAAAATCCCTCACCGTAACAAAGTGAGGGAGCCCTCATTAGAAATGCTTCATATATATATATAAGCTGAATGAAATCATGCCTTAGGCTAATATAAGTCATGCGATCCAAGAGTACCGTATTATCTTGTGTGGTGGCACCAGAGGCGAAGCCATAAATCTCTGATAGTGGGGTCAATATTTAGGAACCGTACTTGATCTTATTCTTATTGGCTAATCATAAAAAATCGAATATGTATTACTATTGGCTAGAAAATTATTAGCGATTGACCTCCTTTTAGCAAAGATTTATTCTAAATTCCTATACAAAATTGTAACGTACGTGGGGGTCCAAATAAACAGCTACTACCTCCCCGTCCGTGTTCGTTTCTCCATTTTCACTATTCCACACCTCTTGAAAAATTGAACATATTTTTCAATACGAATCTTTAAAAATATATAATATGAATCTTACTTGATAGATCTTAATTAGTTCTATTATACGGAATTCTCACAATCATGAAACTCATTATAAATTGATAGATATAGATAATTTAAATTATGACACGAATATCAAAAATGGATCAAGAAACACGGGCAGAGGGAGTACTAATTAAGCATTGTATGCCTCAGACGTGATAGAACCATGTGTCGTGTGTGTGTGTGGACACTCCAAAATTGGATTCCTTTGACAGATCTCTAAGACAAAATAGAGAGAGGAGAAGACACTTCACGTGCCAAGATTCATGCATTGTCTCGTTAGGTATTTGGTACGTAAACCCCAACCAAACCCATCCTTTTCTAATAGTCACACATCACCTTGGATCATGTGCTGATAGATGGCCGTATGCAACACTCCACCTTGGTATCCTAGGCAAAAGAGAGAGGAGAAAAACTTGGCCGGTGTTGAACGGGTAACTCGTGACGGTACCCGTCGTGCATCTCGGGCCGCACTTTGTGAGGCAACTCTAGCAATTGTTTGGAACGATTACTGGAGAGGGTCCACTTCCGTATTTTAATTAGTTATGGGCAAAACACCCCTCACTACTATTGTTCTCCTTTTTGTTGAAGTACTAAGGGGTGTTTTGGCAAGATTATTTTTTATCTTTATTATAAAAAAAAATCACATTTATTAGTTTTGTGTCAATTTCTTTTGTGAATTATTGGTTTGCTTTGACGAGAGCAATATAAAAGTAAAATATTATGATCAAAATTTTAAAAAGTTCACTAAAGATAAAAATAATTCAAAACAGACAGACTTTTTTGATTATTTTTGTTTTTATTCACAAAAAATTTAGTGTTCGAGGATTTTGTTTACTTTTTACATTCCTCTTGTCGAAGTGAACCAATAATCCATAAAAAAAATCAACGCAAACAAACAAATACGGGGAAATTATTTTTTGAACAAGAACACTTCTAAAAGGTACATATTTATTATATAATAAATGCCCATCAATCGTGGTCGTATGTATCTGTACATATGTCCATAAATTAAATATCATGAAACAATGTAGTACGTACAACGAAACATTTGGAGATCGAACTTGCCAGATCTCTCTTTTTTTTCTTTTTCTTTTTTATGACTTGATAAACCTTATCTCATCGAATAATTAATAAACAAGAAAATTTGGTTACTTCTTCTACTATTTGCACTCTTTGTTACTCATGTCAGTTAACTGTAAAACAAATGAAAGGGTGGATGGAGATTTACCAACGAAACAAATGAAAGGGTAGGGTATAAATAAAAAGAGAACGTGGCGATGCGTACGGACACCTCGCGTATGCAACGCGTACGCATACATCTAAACCGTTCTTTCTATCAAATCGACGGTTCAGATCTTAAAGACTCTATTACCGGTAATAGTTAACTACTACCGGTAATAGAGTCTTTAAAATCCGGACCGTCCAAAAGTGCATAATACGTACACGGACATGCATACGCATATCCTTTTTGATAAAAAGATTGTGACAATTACTGTGCATCAAAGTTGTGAATACCGTACCTGGTATGCATGAATATTTCTTACAATTCCTTTTCATCTCCTAATATTTGGGGAAACACACATTTAGGGCTCTTGAGGGGCCGTCCGAATATGTCATCAATTCCTTTTGTTCCCTAAATGTAGAAGAAAAAAAAATTCAAATCTTTTGGGATAACGGCGTCACGTGGTGTCTCACGTCCTTAACCACCACATATTCATAACAGATTCGGAACTAAATACATAGGTCTCACATGATTATCGGATTATGTAGGGTATACTGGTGTCTGTACCCCAAAAGTACTGAATGATGGCTCCTAATAATATTTTCCCCCAATAGTAAAAATAGTACTTGAATGTCAACTTGTAAGTGTATGGCTTAATGTGGGAGAAATAGAGTACATAAAGATAATCTCTTACCACAAATGTCATGTGGTTTTTTTTTTGAGCAAACAGAAACATATATTCATAATAAAAAAAATTAGTACAAAGGACACTACCGGTCTGAAATACAAAACAACGAAAAACTAAAAACAACAAAACAAAAAAGCCGCTCAACAACGATGTCGGACTCAATCCCCTCTCGTGGAGGTGGGTGGCTGAAGGACCTCCTCCTCTGCGCCTTCACTGCCCGCTACAGCATCACCACCGGATCTGCACTTCATGTGGTTATTGATTTACATTAAAGATATGCACGCAACAACATTCTCATATGAGATCGGACCCATATGTGGGTTCGATACCTATACGAGAGTATTGTGATTGGTGCTATGACCGGTTATTTGTGACCCTAATATTGTTAAATTCTAGTAATTAATGATTTCATGTGATTGTTATACATAGGGCAAGTTTCAAAGAATATAGCCACTCAATTTATAGCCCGTTACCACCAGGATTCATGACTGAATTAAGTAATTAGTCGGTGACAAAATTAGCATAATTAATGAGGTTGAAAAGGAAAACGGTATGTCAATAAAATATGAGTTTCACCATTCACACACTAAACATTTCACCTGAAACTAATACAATAAATTTAAGATCTGACTGTGATCTCCATTTCGGGCAGGATATTAAATTGAGATCTTCAGTTAACGAAACAAAAATGGCTATCAAGAGTAAAAAAATAAAATATATTGATATGTCAATTTGGGAAATGTCAATTTTTAGATTAACTTGCACCCTTTGGATTAATTTCTTGTTTCTTTCTACAAAATAGGAACCTCTTAGAGCATCTCCAACCGTACTCGAACTTGCTTCGACAAATTTTAAGATAAGCCTTAAAAAGGTACAACTTGATTTTAGATGATCTCTTATGTGGGGACTCACTTAAGAATAGAGATGAGTCTCGGTATTTATTTTTGATTTTTTTTATATAAAAATAAAAAAATCCATATTTTGATTCTAATTGTTTTTAGTACTGGAAATATTCTCTATACCTATTTTTTGAATTCAAAATTGTTTTATGAACCCCTATGGTAGATATATGGGTTGGGGAACCGTGAAGTATATATATTGCCAAACTCAGCTCTATCAATAATTGTTAATTAGCCTCTTGTTATATTTACTTTAAGACCAACAAAAAATTAGGAAAATTAAGAAAAATAATGGTGCTAGAACTGTTTTTGTTAATATTAAAATTTTACTACTACATAAAAATCTTGTACTCTGCGCATGGTACAAGCATTTTATGTACTAAAACTTTGGCATTATCATCCCCCAAAACTACAATTAAGATGAATATGCGTAGACAATAATTGGACTACGAGATCTGATAGTATATTTTTTCATGAATTACCTATTGAGCGAAAATAACAAATTGTGAATAAAAAAAATCGAATTTGACGAATTAAAACTTTTAAATTAGTAAAATACATCAAGGTGGGGCCTGCATCTATTATTTACAATGACTATCCAACTCTGGCGATGATAAGTTTGCCAACTCATAATAGTATTATTACTAGTAGTAAAACTATTACTTCCTCCGTCCCTTTTTAAATGTCTACTATGGGAATACGTGCATTTTCAAACCCCTAAAAAATATATTTTTCTATACAATTTTATGTCTCTCTTTACACCAAATTAAAGTGCTCAAAGAGTACTTTAATTTGGTGCAAAAACTTTTCAAAATTTTTGAGTAGAAATATATATTTTTACGTCCTAAAAAATACACATTTCCCAAAGCACACATTTAAAAAGGAAAAGAGGGAGTAATTATTCCATGGTCTTAGGTATCGCAGCTTAGTGTCTCAATATTTCCTTATTCACTATTACATATTTACATTGGATTTAATTTAATGTGTGGTGGATAAGACTATTGAGATATAACTTGACAATGTCTCAAGACCGATAAAATTTTGGGTGTGTGTAGGGTACCGTAGACGTGGTTCCAAGTGCCACATCCTGGCCGTCCAAAAGTGATTTAGACAGTCCGAATTTTAATCAAATTCTTTCGTGAAAAGATTAAATTCTTCCGTGGAAAAATTTGTTTGAAATCCAGACTGTCCAAAACACTCTTCGATAGCCAAATGCGAGATGCGTACTGCCACATGGTACCCGGCCGCACCCTAGTTTTTTCCGCGAGACCGTGAAATAATTGATCACACAAACACCATACCACGAGAATAAAGACCCCTCTCTCTTTCTCTCTCTCTCTCTCTCTTCCTTTCCTTCTAGTGCACGCCTTCCTCCACTCTCTCTCTACTCTCCTATATAAACACACGCTCCTGAATCTATTCCCACCTCTCCACAATTCTCCCTCCAAAAAAAAAAAGAATCCTCTGCCACAATGTCTACAGATCCAGAACTCCCCCAAACCCCACCGCCGCTCCTACCGCCGCCTCCAATCAAAACAAAACCCTCTCAGGCCCCCACCGACGCCGCAATTCAGCCCCCTGAGAGCGGTGGGGACGGCAAAGAAGAAGAAGAAGAATGCAAGACGCCGACGGCGCCGGAGAACAGGATACCGGAGCCGCTAATCTGTCCGCCAGCACCGAGGAAGCCGACGACGGCGGTCAAGCGGAAGAAAACGTGCGATCGCGGTTTCTTCGAGTTCCTGAACCGCGAAGAGGTCGACTCGTTTTTCGGGTCAAATTTTGAGTTGCTCGGTTTGAATTCTCCTCCGGTGCTCAAGAGAAAGTGCACGTATGTTGGCCCGGACACTCGGCTATAAAAAAAAAAATCAGCTGGATTTTCGGGAGAACAAGACCTACTTTCTCTCTCCCTCTCTCTCTCGTAGGAATACACGTTCATATATATGATACGTACATGATAAATACCACTTTGATTACTAGATATCTATTCAGATTAATTAGTTGATCAGGTTAATTACAGCCTGGAAAATTCAGAGAATTTCTGATCTCTTTTTTCTTTTTTTTTTTGAACATCGAATTTCGGATTTGAATTATATGCTTTATTAGCTGGAATTGATCCAGATGTTGTTCAATTGAAAGTCAATTTAATTATTAATTTGTTCATTAATAATTGTTTAGCACTTCTTGTTTTTATGTAAAACTTTTATTTTCTTTGCTAGTTACCAGGTTATCATGCCTGACATTGATTTCAATTTCGTATACTTGTAAATTGTAAGTCTTGTATACAATGAATGAATTTCCATGCTTTATTAGCTGAAAATTAAGGTTGATGTACGCAGCAGAGAGGCTATTTCTGAGAATTGAACCCATGATCTAAAGCCACAATGGGACAGTTTTAGTGCTGCGCTTGGTCCGCCCTTCTCCGAGTACTCCAAACTAAAAATGAAAATTAAAATGTCAATTACATGTAGCATTTTTGTCTTGATTGATAGTTTTTAGAGAGAGAAGCGTGAATCAAAGGAGAACAAAATAGGATGAGAGAGAGAGAGAAAGAGGGTGGGGTGGGGTTGTTGGTTTGGTTGGTTGTTGCTTTAGGTAGAAGGAAGGAGGTCATGAGATTTTGATGGTTGCTTTTGCATATTTCTTTCTTTTTGTGTTGGTTAAGATTCGGTAAATTCTACATTTTGTTTGACAATGATGGATGTTGAGTACTGATTCACATGGCTTTGGGATCCAACAACAGGATTTTCTCTTTTATCTTTTTTCCTTTTATAATCGCAACTCGACTGATTCTGGATCGTAAATTATGAGTTTTCTACGAGCGTCGTCAATCAAACTTGTAAATTTGGAATATTAAACTCTTTTTTTCCAGACAATAAGATGATAATACGTTATAGACAAATTAGATCACTACAAAGGGCGTCGATGTTGTTCAATCAGCTTAAAACCAGAACCACCCAAAGCACTAGTACACGATCAACTGAGCTAGAAACTCTGATCATAATAAACCCTTTATTAATTTATTAGATACTCAGTTTTCTCATAGGAGAGAGAGAGAATTGCTGTAATAATTGATGTAAATTACTAACAAAAATAGGCAATGTGATATGCAATTTAATTTAATAGAGTAAACCTAACATGGAGCTGGTTTGTCTTGTCTGCATTTGAGTAATTTAAAAATACCATTTACATTATCTTATACACCAAATCTTTGGCGATCCCAATATAACTTCACATTCTTTGTTTTCTCCAAATTAATTACTCTAAAATTTTAAAATGCATCAGTGATGAAATTGCCTCACCTCGATCACAGGGTACGTACAAGTCAATACAAGCTCCAAAACTGTACTATAATAATACAATAAGAAACAAGATTTACTCCACAACACAACACATGCATCACATGGCCTTCTCACCCAACCCTACTCCATGGCCTATATTGGCGGAAAACATCAAAAAAAAATTAATTAATTAATGATTCTGGTGTCCCGAGTCAGTTTATGCTCGCCTTAACTAATTCTGGGGTCACCGCCTACTTGCGGGTGAAGCCTACTTAAACCCGGAGCAGAAAACGTCTGATTTTTAGCTACCTTTCATGATACTAATCAATATTTTGGTGGTTTAATCGTGGAATTGATGTCAAAATAAAGGTCATATATCCATATGAGTCGGTTGCCTTTTATGCTAAAGTGAAACATTCATTAGTTAAAGAGAGAGCTTTAATTTTGCGTTTCTTTGGCTGGCACTGGCAGGGTTCTTCCTTCATAAAGTTACAATAGATGCTTAATTAATAATTAAGATTAATTATGCAACTTTCACAGTGTCATGGAATCAAAAGAGAATAAGGCCTTTTGTAATTAAGCTTAAGTTATAAGCCAGCTATTCTTCCTATCTTAATTTTGACGGAATAAAGGAGAGAGAGAGAGAGAGAGAGAGAGAGAGATTTACTTATAAAGATGGTAAGCATATATCAAAACTACAGAGAGAATTGCTATGGTCACGTGCTTGAGAAACACATTTACAAGGAACTATGTGGACCACTAACATCAAAATTTAAGCTCCGTGATGCCTCGTGGGTCCTGGCGGGATATGATCGTTGGTGTGCGAGCTGCCTTTCTTAGTTTGTCTTTGTTGTGTTGCGATGACTCAGCTTAGAATCCTTTTAATCTTTGTAATTTATTTCTAAAATTAATAAAATCAGCAAAATCAAGCCTTAATTATAACTAAAAAGAATTTAATCTCTCCGAGCATAGCGGATTTACATCGTCAAATTAAGAAGTGTACACAAATCTAAAGAAAGTGGTATTCTGAATCTATTATTCAGTGTACTTATTAAAAAAAATTCGTCAAAATATTTGGAATTAAATTTTCGTCACGACGAGAGAAATCAGAAAAAGATGAAGTAACCCTCTTAATCTTGCCTATTGGTCGGCGACTTGATATGTGTAGTCTTTGCCTATTGGTTGGCGACTTGATATGTGTATTTTTTTTTATATGAAGGGATGTTGAGATCAACTTATACGGATCTCGTAGAGGAATATCCGTCCAAAACAAAAAAAAGGGGTCTCCCTATTGTGCAAAACAATAGCCATTAAAGTGTCAATTCTTTAGTTATTACTCCAGTATTATCCTATCTGTTAACAGAAAAGAGTATCCGATCCAAACCATTCGCTGTCCGAGTTATGGTATCGTGGCCGAAAGCCAGAAACTTCAGGGACACGAAACTGGAAGAGAGAGAGAAAGAAAAAAGAAAATCAGGGGGAAAAGTGGAAGGAAAAAAGTTTGGGGGTGTTGGGTGTGAAAACCAATGAAACGTTTTGGTAGTTATAGATCGGATCCTTTTTGTCTTGGTGAGATTAGACATTAGTTGGTTATATTCGTTGAAGTGTGTTTCTTACTTTTTACCACCAGCAATGTTTACTTTACAAGTTGGAAAATCAGATTTCCCAGAATCCGAGGACTGACTTTCTACTGATGTAATCATGCTTTGGGTTGAAGAATAAGGAACAGAATTTTATGGGAACTTTCGTTTTAGTACTACTTGGTTCGATGGTCGAGGGTGTGCGGATCGGTTTACTCGCAACTCGATTACTCCCTTCATCCTATTTTGTTTGCTCACTACGATTATACGTGTCTTTTTTGAACTATTATAGTTTTCAGTTCATAATGTATCTTATATGTAATATGGATCTTAATTGATAAATTTCAATTAGTTCTATTAGACAAAAAAATTAAAAACTTTAAAAATATTATTAATAAAAAGATACTCCCTCCGTCCCTTTTATAGTGTGTACATTTTCATTTTGGGCTGTCCCTTAATAAATATGTGTTTTGAAAAGTTAATTGTTCATTTCCTATTTTGCCCTTAAAAGTAGATTCTTTTTTAAAAGTTAGTGGGTATTATTATATTAATAAGAATAAGTAATGGAAAGTAGATATAAAAGTTGTAAAAATATATGTGAGAAAAATAGTTGAAATTCTCAGGTAACACAGTTAAAAAGGGACGGAGGGAGTATAAACGTTTGAAAATGGCATGGATATTCGTAGTGAGCAAACAAAATGGGACAGAGGGAGTAATTTTTTTCCGAATTTGGTCATAGGCAGACCTTCCGCGCCTAAACCAATAAATTCACAAGAAATTACTCTTTTGCGGCCTAACCCCAATAATAAAACATTGGTCAATTATGTGGGGAGTAAACCCACCAATTACCCGGACTAACCTTGGGATCTACAAAGCACACTTGGGATGTGTTTCCCGGCAGTTGGGGTGCCGGCGGGAGGGAGAATGCTTATCTTGTCGGGGGTGAGAGGAGGCTTATGTCGGGGTGGTAGCAACACGCCTGGGAAAATGTTTTCCAGGTCTTAAAAAGGGAAAACATTTTCCTGAGGTATGGTTCATTTTTTTTTTTTTCGACTTTTTAATTTTGGAAAAGATTTTTCATTGACTTTAATTTTCTGTTGCACTCAAACACCAGAAAGTGTTTTTCTGGAAAACGTTTTCCGTCCGAAACAAACGGAGCCTAAATATATTCCATGTACAACTATGTAGCGGAGAAAGGAGGTTTGTAGCTGCGTGACTGTGCTCCTCGACTATTGAGAACCAATTTTTGTGAGCAAGAAGGGACCCACACTTGCATCGGGATACTAAAACATACATGCCTCTATGGGTTTTGGTGGAGTTCAAGTCTATGGGTTTGGGTTCTTGAGTTGGACCAAAGAAACAAAGCCCAGATCTGTAAACCCCAAAAGCCCAGTTACATTTTTTATGTAGCATTTCAATTTTGCTGTACATGCAAAACACAACAAACTATGGCCAGCTGGATGTTTTGAAGCCCCCAGTTGTCACAAAAAATTGTCATTTTTTCATGCCAATTACACTTGGATCATGCTTAAGTAAAAATTAAGAACTGCACAACAAGCGAGCGAGAGAGATGGGGTTTCATTGAGAAGCAAGAAGCACTAGTGAAGGAATCATGGGAGGTGCCGAAGCAAATCATTCCTCACCTGGGTACGTATACATCTGTGTTTCAGGAAAACGGTTTTGTCGACAATATCCTGCTCGTTAGTAATCGTTAAAATAGTTCAGTCGATAGCTTTAAATTCAATCTTACTTCCAATCTTTTTATCAGCTACTGAGTGATAAAACTGTTCGACTCGTGAGTCATGACCACCAAATACTTTTATCAGAAAAACAATACCATAATCGTACCAACAAGCACCTAAGAACAGTATTAACATCGGATGGGATTTCACCAATCAAGCACCTAAAAACAGCATTGCCTTGGAGGAATTTCCAAACACTGAGTAGAATACGCGAGAAAAGAATTTTATTCATCATTGAATGAATGACTAATCGAAAAGGCTCCATGCCTTAATCCAATTACACAATGCAAAAGCATTCCCTACATTAATTAGAAGGGAAAAAAACACGGACGCAGACTAGACACTACAACCAACTACAAGAACGTGTGGAGCTCTCAAGATATATTGGACAGGTTATGACTGCCCTTATATCTTTTCACTCAACCCTATACAGCTATTTATTCTTTGTTCTTTTTCGGTTTTCTTTTTACAGTATTGAGTAAGCTCGGATAACCTCAATAATCGGGGCCCGGCACAATGGACACTTCCCTCCACCTCGAACCAGTTCATTGGCGCATTTTGAACAAGTGCACATGTGCCCACATCTGGAAAAGAGAGACAGAAGAGAGAGCATAAAGTCAAAACAAAAGCAAAAATTGATGGCCAGAAGAGTAGGCATGTTAATGCATTCATAGGGCTATTAGGTGTACCTGTACAGTAGAGAATCAATATGGGTATCGCAACAAACACAGCAAGTTCCCTTCCTAACATTACTCCATTTAGATCCATCCTCAGATGTCTCGGCCATCCCTGCAACGTAGAGCCACAATTCGCAAATCAAGAAGCATTGTAAACTGATTATGACTGGTTGATAACTTATTGATCCAGTGGGATCTGATACTTATGTGCTGAACACACAGAATACATGGAGGAGAGAAATAATTGATTTCGACACGTTTTACATTGTGTTCCAATAAACACGTGATTGGGTTGTCTAACTGGAAAGATGTCTACCTCGTTACAAGGGATGTGAATCCA
>JAXBDA010005603.1:20000-23796 GCA_036023075.1 Gaultheria prostrata
ATTCATGACCAATCACGAAAGACAAAAAAAGAATCAAAAGCTCTGTATAAATGGAATCAGGTTGATATCAATAAATGCAAAATACAATTCGAAGTTAGATTGATGAACCAAAAACCGTACCTTTTTTTGTGTGTAGGTGAGTAATTCTTTGTTCCAATTTGCAAAGAACAAAACCCTAACTTCTGGTGTTATATAAACACTCTAGAGAGAAAGAGAAACGATATCAAAGAATTCTATCGACGTGCACAGAGAGAGAGAGAGAGAGAGAAGAAAGGATGGTGAGAATTTATAATTAGGAGAGAGAGGGATATATATATATAGTTAAAATGTTTTTTGTTTCAATTTGTGAAGAAGAAAGACCGCGCGGATTTTTTATTTTATTTATTTATTGCCACAAAGAGGTGAGACGTCATTCTAATTTTTTTTTTTTAAAACACAATAGTAGGTTAATTTGTAAGGATGACAAGGAAAAGTAATAGGTGTATGGTCACGTGGCAATGATTAAGTATATAAACTTCACGATTGTAATCGATAATAGTTTTTCTTGAACAATACGGGGTTACGTCTTCAGACAACTGAATAAATAACAATGACTAGCAAGTTATTCTAGATAAATATGTGAGATAACATAGTATAATAAAAGTCATCACACTAGTTGATTAGCTTATTTTTAACTCCACCTAATTCTAATAGAAAAAAAAAAAAAACTTGGAACATATCGTTTGCTATGCTGGAGATAAAATGATCTACCAACTTTATGAGAAGTTAAGCATTTTTTGGATGATTAAGGAAACAGGAGCAAAATATATGAGAAGCAAAAAGCCAAAAACAGTACTGCAAAGAAAAAAGGAAAAAGCAAAACATTATTTAGAGGCAATTTAAGCAAAATTTTAGTCTGTGTCTTTTATGTCTGTCTTTTTAAATTTTTGTTAGTTTTTGCGTCAAATTTTTTTGGCGTACGGATCAAGAAATTTTGATTAAGCATTTGTCTTTACGAGCGGAACTGAAAAAGTAGATAATTGGATAAAAAAAAAAATTAGTAAAGAAGAAAAAAAGTGTCAAAATAATTTTTTTTTATTCTCTCACTAGAACTTTTTCAACTTCAATAATTCATATAATTTTATACTTTGTTAATTCATCTATTCAAGAACAATAATTAATCCCAAAAAATTACTAATTTTTTTTTTAAAAAAAAAATCACCTGAAAACTTTCTTTTACAATAATTAATTTATTAGTCCAAATTATGGTTTAAGGGTTGAAGACTTGAAGTGGTGACACAAGTTTTGGAAGGATGACACGAAATCTCTTTATCCAAACCACCAAATTCCAATTAATGGGGTATCCAACAGCCATTCGTTTTAGCAAATTCCAATCCAATCTTTAACACTGTGTATTCGACCGACAAAAATCTGACTTGAAATAATTAGACGGTGTTTTGATGTGACATTTCTTGTTGGCCTATATATTTTGATTTGATGCACGGGCACATTAATTACTTTTTGTTTTAATAGTTTTAGTTTCATGATCATTTTTTTTTCTGGGTTTTGTTAATAGGCTGAGTTTGCCAAAAAAATTTATGGAAAATTTAATTTTATGGGATTTTCCATTTTAGCATGCAGTTTTTATGAGAAATTCTATAAAAGCTAGGTGCTAAAATAGGATTTTCCGTAAAATCAACACCTAGATTTTATGGGATCTTGATTCTATGGGATCTCCCATAAAAAAATTTGGGAAACTTAGCTCAAGGCAAATGATAGTATTCATTTAATGAGCCTAATTAAACTTATTTTTTTAACAAGTAGTAAAAGTAGTTGATATATTTAGATTTACCAAGCAAAAAGTAGTAGAAGTGTTTATGGCTAGCGTTTCAAACTCAAATTTTCCATGTAAACAAAGACAAATAAAGGAGTTGATGTACTCCTTATCATATTCATGCTAGCTTGAATGCACATCAACTAAGACTTGGTTTGGCTAAAAAGAAAAAATTGGTTTTTTGGTTGTCTTTATTCATAAAAAATTTACATTTGTTAGTTTTGCATCAAATTTTCGTCGTTTCTTAACTTATCTCGTCGCGACGAATCCAAAAAGTATAAAATTATGCCTGAAACTATTTTTTTTAATAAAGCCAAAATTAATCCAATAAACTGGTTTTTTCGGTTTTATTAAAAAAAATTGGTTTGACCATAATTTTATACTTCTTGGATTCGTCTCGACGAGATAAGTCAAGAAACCACAACAATTTGATTCAAAGCTAACAAATGTAAAAAAAAATTAAATAAAGACAACAAAAAGTTTTTTGCTTTTTACCCAAACTAGGCCAAGTTCTAATTGTTCAAGATCTGGCAAACTTTCAATGGTTTTAAGGTTTGAAATATTTGTCTTTCGTAAGATTCGAACAGACCTCTTGAGGACAAACTCGTTAGTTGTTTTTCATGAATTTTTTTTTTTTTTTTTTTAAAGCTTGGGTTTAGTTTCAATAACTCAAGCTACTATTATTACCCAAAAAAGTAAAAAATAACTCAAGCTATTGAGAGATCCTTCTTGCGTCATTTGATTTAGAAAACCTTTTTTTGATTTGATTCCTTGCTTTCCCTGTTTTCCGCACATTTTTTAGGTGAAAGTGTGAAATTTTTCATTGATAACAAATTACAACTTATTGTGTGTAACAAATAAAATTGAAGAAAGACATAAAACACCCAAGAAAAACAAAAACAATACAACCAAATCAAATGAAGAAAAAATACAACGATAAATTGTTCTAGTAGTCACTTGTTAGAGAACCATATGCAAGATGTCAATGTGCAATCGTCACAATAGTATGACTATTGACGAGGCTTCCTTGCAGAAACTGACCGATACCAATCAAGTGACTAACAACCCAAATAGAGAGTACTGTGTGCACGGATACTAAAACGGTGTACGAATAACAACCGTGATTATTGAAACAAAAACAGCTAAAACGGTGTACGAGTAACTTATTCGAAGACAACCAAACTACCACAAAACTAAAATCCTACCTACACCCCCTTCCATAATCATTACTTCCAACCCCAAAAGGCTTACAAACCACCAACCGAGCATAAGGATAATGCTTGATCATTTTTAGAGTGATTGTTAGGAGAAATTACGAAATTCAATGTAGTGATGCAATATTTCATCATAAAAGCATATAGCGTAATGATATTAGGGGCGGTTCCAAAATTGTAACTCGGTGGTTACAAAAATAAATTAAGAAATTTTCTGTAATAAATACTGTGTAAAGTAAAAGTATTTATTTGTTGATAATTTATTGAGTTTGTTATATTTTGTTTTTGTTGAACTATAATATCTACTTGCTCATAAATCTAAGTGAATTTTTATGTAATTTGACTTTATACCAATGATCCAATGCAGAGACGATAATGCAATACAATCAAATTATCAAACCTCAATAGAGCTGCTCCTGAACAAAATGCGACTTTTCGCGGATCCGGGGATCCCGTAGTGCACTTTCGCACTACGGGGTTGTAGGGCGGCCAAAACTATGTCATTTTGGGTATGCAAAGAGAACACCACTATTTAATTCCTCAAAACTACGTCATTTTAACCTAGTTTTATTTGTTGAATTCCAAAATGTTAGCATTTTTAAGTGGGTGCTTATTTTCTTCAAAATCAAATTTGATTTTTGATTTCTTCTATACATGACCATAAAAGTCACTTCTTAAATATGGTTCTCAAACCAAAAAGTTTACAATTAAACACATTTTTAAACTTCTTAATTTTTGGGCTTCCTTCGGTTTTGTAAAACTAATGCCC
>JAXBDA010005604.1:11788-23794 GCA_036023075.1 Gaultheria prostrata
TACTCGTTCTTAAACTTGAAGTTTAAAGAAATTGTGAATCCTTCTTTCCTTGATTTCGCAAATCCACTCCAACTGGATCATGATATTACTGGCACCCAATGGCAAAATTGTTTTATCAGTTGACCGAATCAGCGGGTTTATCAGTTGTCCCAACAGGTACAGCCAGGGGGTACAATTTGAAAAAAATTAGCCAATGTTTCAAAACCTTCAATTTGGTTTAGCATATTCCTGTTCTGGACCGAACCCCATTTACGGGTCTGAGCTCCTTCCTTCATTTCTTCCCATCAATTCGTTTGCAACGGCTCACATGTAGACCTTCAAATTGATATGACGTTCTCCATTTTTGTTCACAATCTGGTCGACGAAAAGCCTCAATGAGATATGGTGCTTAAATAGCTTAAAAAGATTTAGTTATTCGGTAATTTCTCTTAAAAAAAGAAGATATGGTGTTTGAATTAGTTCCATAAGGCGAAATCAATTCCTATGGATTCCCAGCCACAGCCAAAATATGGGAATGGGAATGATGATTCCTATCTCAATTCCATTCTAATGCACATTCCATTCCATTCAACCAGAGAGCAAATCGACTATTCTCGTCTAACAATTACATAGCAACTAGGGTTTTGTGGCTATGGGATGGTGGCGACAGCTCTCCATCACCTCCATTCTCTCACTTTTTTGCTCTTCGTCCTTTACCTTTCTCGCTTCACCATTGTCCGTCATGTCCTCTATCAGAGAAGACCAGCGATCAAACAACTATATACTATCCACCATTGATGAAGGCGATAAATCCGCCGAGAGATTGACATCTTGCAATGAATGTGAATGCAAAGTCTTCTGCTCTTTTGGAAATTTAATTTTATTTCTATGTAATTCCACGATACAATGTAATTGATTCATACCAAGTTACAAATAGTTGAAGTGGGCAGACAATATTTTATGATGTCTGATTTGTCTATAATTAATCAAACCAAATGAAAAGAATATTCAGATAATGCAATATCATCGTTTTAGGCAAATGATGCATGTCAAAGGAAAACTAATTATTAGTACTAAAATCAAAGCAATAAAACCAAATGAAAAGAATATTCAGAGAATGAAACATCATCGTTTTAGGCAAATGATGCATATCAAAGGAAAACTAATTATTAATGATACATATTAAGGCCGTTCAAAATATGATCGAACTGCCGTATTGTGCACAACACCCGAATACTTATCACCCCAAATGAAAAGAATATTAAGATAATGTAACATCATCGTTTTAAGCAGGCATATCAAAGGTAAACTATAATTACAAGTACTAAAATCAAAGCAATAAGCTGGCAGTATTTTTGCCAACACAACAGCCGAGGTGGCAAAATTATTGAATAGACCGTTAGAGGTTTACAGCAATGAATTTCCCCAGAAAGTACTACTACATCATAAACTCCTTTAATTATACACTTTTTTTCTGATTAAATTATGGAACTTTTGAGTTCGTCCTCGTCACTGCGGATTTCAAATTCAAAAGTTAGTGCGGTTCAACCATAAAGAACTCAAGTGTGGTGGTGACAGTTTGTCCTCACGGACAATAGCTTTGGCTAGAATCGGATATTCTATTGGCGGGTTGGGAACTCCTATGGTCACGCCCAAGGGGAGTTGTTATGCTGGTTGCTCGAGTTCAAACTTGTTCACCCTCACCTAATGAGGGTGAACAAAACATTCACCCTGATTGGTTGAAATTGTATGGGGTCTAGCACAAATGGTGTGGATCCCACAACAAAGTGATGTCATGCTTACCAAAAAATGTATTGATTCTATGGATCTCATACCACTTCAACCAATCAAAGTCAGAGTTTTGTTTATCCTCCTAGCCCCTCCCAGCCTACTGGGTTATTTGAACTATTATCCCTTAAATAATGCTAAATATGTTTATATTGTCCCTAAACTTTAAAATTGACCTATTTCATGCCTAAACTCTTAAGATAGCTGCAATTAAAGCCTTATTCCACTAATTCAAAAAAGGTAAAAAGTCAGCTTATTATGAAAACTGAGGCAGTCACTCTCCCAGGATACATTACATAAAAAATCGTGAAAAACCAATAAACTATCTTAATGGAACACCCCCTAGGTCCAATCCATAGCATTTGCTATCAAAATACACGGGTTCCATTAAATTCGCTGACTTGTCTTATAAAAATAGTTGATCAATTATTCTTATTTCTCTTTGTTTCTACGGGCTTGTAAAAGCAGTTGATCAATTATTCATTTCTCTTCGTTTCCTTAAATGAATATAATACTCATATCTAATTTTAAAAAAATTAATTGAGATCCATGGTTGACGGTTCTTAAACTAGTAATTGAAAGTTTTCTCTTTAATGGTGTGATCAGTGATGGATGAAATTAGGAAATAAAAGGACAAAACAATCCCTATATTTTATCACCTGAGCTTTTGGTTTTCGTCGTCGGCTACCTTTCTTTTCTCTTTACCATTTTTTTCTCCATAACTTACCTGGTAGTGATTTTGGTAACACAAGCACACACATGCAATGAAAATTGTTTATTTTGAGAGCAAACTATACGTATTGAACTTAGTTGTAACTATCTAATGCTGAGTTTCCACTAAATATATTTTTGGGTATTTTGATATTCTTGGTATTCGGACACTTACATTCTAACTGGCGAAAGTACCGAAAATACCGTAGTAGAAACTCTCCCTAAATAGTTTAGAGAAGAAATAGATAGCTAGGTTGGTTTAAAAGTTGGAGGAGCATATGAACACATTTGAAATAGTTTGAGGCATAAAAGTGAAAATAAGCCCAGTTTATAAGCATAATCAAACCCCAAAACCACCTCTCTGTCAGTTTCCCCCAAAATCCAACTCTCTCTCTCTCTCTCTCTCACACACACACACACACACACACACACATCAATTCAGGTGTGTTTAATCTGTAATGTATAGATTCTGCTCCATCGCTTATTCGATTCATCTCTAGCAGACCAATATTTGTATACGTATATGTTGACGTGTATTGTTTTTGGATATACAGTGTGTTAGGGTTTCGAGTAGAGTGAGAGGCAAACGAAGAATCATGTCTCTAAGGCCAAGCGCGAGGACCGAGGTTCGTCGGAACCGCTACAAGGTCGCTGTCGATGCGGAG
Organism: Gaultheria prostrata; assembly: GCA_036023075.1. Taxonomy (NCBI): domain Eukaryota; kingdom Viridiplantae; phylum Streptophyta; class Magnoliopsida; order Ericales; family Ericaceae; genus Gaultheria; species Gaultheria prostrata. The sequence goes on from JAXBDA010005604.1 coordinate 14,932, forward strand.
GAAGGGCGGCGGAGGAGGGAGGACAACATGGTTGAGATCCGAAAGAGTAAACGAGAAGAGAGCTTGCTTAAGAAGCGTCGCGAAGGCCTTCCAGTGGGCTACCAATTTCCTGCTGCCAATAACAACATAAGCACCGTCGAGAAAAAGGTGTCCTTTTCATTTCCGCCCTATTTCTCACTATGTGCGTATAGTCAGTTGCAGGGTTTTATTTCACTATGTGCGTATGCCGTTATTTACCTAAATTTATTGGCTGATACGGTTCGGTATTGGCGTATATATGGCCGTACCACTGATATCTTTAGGTTTCCTGTTACTGAGATGTAAAACTGTGAGACTCAGATGTATGTAATCTAATTGACTAATTGAGAAATTAAGTGATTGCTTTATTGGTTGTGTGTGAATGACTGGTTTTCAAGTATATTGGTTCAGAATATATGGGTTTCTAACATCTCGATCGAGGTTTATGCTGGGTTTATGAAGCATGATTTGTACTAGGGTTGGAAATTTCGGGCACGAATCATTAACATGACTCGAACACAACACATAATTAGAGGGTTTGGACTTTGGATGGACTACATTTTGACACGAACAAAAATATTGCACATACCCAACAACATGAAATTAAGAGGGATTAATATGGGTTGGATTCCCACCAATTCTCTACTGCCAATTACAACGTTTGTACCGTCGAGAAAAAAGCTCTCTCTCTGCGTGTATTCAGATGTATGTAATCTATTCTAAGAAATTAAGGGATTGGTTAATTTGTTGTGTATGAATGACTGGTTTTCAGGAATATTCACTCGGAATTTACAGATTCACTACATCTTGATCGAGGTTTATGTTGGGTTTATGGAGCATGAGCGTTTGTGTATGAATGACTGTATTTATGGATTTGTTATATCTTGATCGCGGTTTATGTTGGGTTTATGGAATATGATTGTTTTATGACTGATTTTCAGGAATATTGATTCCGTATGTATGAATTTATTACATCTCGATCGAGGTTTATATAGCATGATTGGTTCATTGGTTTTAATGAATGACTGGTTTTCGGGAATATTGATTCTGTATTTATGGATTTGTTACATCTTGATGATCGAGGTTTATGTTGGGTTTATGGAGCATGATTTGTACTTTACACACCATGCATTCTAAGTAAGGATGTTATGGTAATATCTTTATTTGAATAATTGTGCTGTGTGCATATATAATGCTTAGCTACCTTAACAGCCGATGTTTTACGGTTTTACCCTTCTACTTCTTCGGTGTATAGTGATAACTGTGGTGAACCTTGGAACTGAAGTTTTGACTAATGTATACCTCACCATGCGTTTGAGTACTAAGGGTATAATTGTAAGTCGTTGATTTAAATGCTTTATATAATGTTTGGCTACCATATTAGCGGATGTTGGACTCTTCTTCTTTATTCCATTATATATTGAGAACTCGTGTCAACTGTGGGCTTAACCAATCTTGACATAACATGGGTAGCTATGTATCACTTCTTTTAAGATACCAAGATTGATATTTTAAATTTTTATTTTGTGTGTTTGGCCTTGGTGACTTGAGGTTTTGCGCTGTTTTTGTTTGAGGTTTTGATGGTTGTTCATTGGGCTGCAGCTAGAGAGTCTACCTTCGATGGTTACTGGTGTTTGGTCAAGTGATAACAATTTGCAGCTGGAGGCTACTACACAATTTCGTAAATTGCTTTCAATAGGTAGGACCATAGTGTTATGGGGGCTTTGTTTCTTCTGTTTCGCCTTTTCCTACATTTGGTTTTGACAAATTATTGAACATGATTTCCAGAGCGAAGCCCACCAATTGAAGAAGTTATACAGTCTGGTGTTGTTCCTCGCTTTGTAGAATTTCTTGTGAGGGAGGATTTCCCACAGCTTCAGGTCTGAAGTAGCTTCTGTATACTTCTTGTTGCTTTGTTCTTTTGGTTTCTTGCTTTAGTTTATAACATCGTCGTTATTTTGAGTATTCTACAGTTTGAGGCTGCTTGGGCATTGACAAATATTGCTTCTGGTACCTCGGAAAATACCAAGGTGGTTATTGACCATGGAGCAGTCCCAATTTTTGTCAAGCTTCTGTCTTCTCCTAGTGATGATGTTCGTGAGCAGGTAGGGTACAAATAGAGTCTAACCAGAAGCTGCGTACTGTCTGCAAGCAAAACTAACATATAGTTTTTGGTCTTAGGCTGTGTGGGCACTAGGTAATGTTGCTGGTGACTCTCCTAGGTGTCGTGATCTTGTGCTCAGCAGTGGAGCTTTGATTCCTTTGCTGGCACAATTGAACGAGCATGCCAAACTTTCAATGCTGAGAAATGCAACATGGACATTATCAAACTTTTGCAGGGGCAAGCCACAGCCTCCATTTGAACAGGTTAGTATCTTGTATGTAATTTCAAGTAATCCTTTTGGTTAAGGAATTTCTTAATGTACTCTAAATAAAATATGATCAGTAATTTTATCTTTGTACTTCAATACATGTTGAGCAATTTTTGAAATTTCATGGCAGACAAGGCCTGCTCTTCCAGCCCTCGAGCGACTTGTTCATTCAAATGATGATGAGGTACTTACGGATGCATGCTGGGCTCTTTCGTATCTATCTGATGGTACGAATGACAAAATCCAAGCAGTGATTGAGGCCGGTGTCTGTCAACGACTTGTTGACCTCCTCCTGTAAGTAGCATTATACGTGTTCAGTTGAATCTGGATTTTCATTTAACCCCTTGCTCTCTTGAGCCAATATTCTTCTATTGTTATTGCAGTCATCCAACCCCAACTGTGCTTATTCCAGCACTTCGCACTGTTGGCAATATTGTGACAGGAGACGATGTTCAGACTCAGGTATGAGCTTGTGGAAGATATATCGGGTTTTCTTTTTTGATTTTGCCCCATCATTAGCTCCCCAACATTATGCTGGTGAATATTCTTAAAAATTGGAAAACCAAACATGATATGGTTATTCTTGAAGTGGATTTTTGTTTTGTCTGTGCAAAATAAAAGTTGTCATTGGAAATGCCATGCAAGGTAGGGAAAGAATTGAGCATAGTGCCCAATTGAATGCCAGTTGCTGTGGTTCAGAACCTCTCATCTGCTCTCTCCCCTTCTCCCTTAGTTTATGGTCTATCGTGGACCTGTGTGTGTCTCTGTGTGTCTTTCCACAAGTAGTTTAGAGTATCATAAATGGTAATATCATTGTCCCATCCTTAGTCAATTTGCTATATATTTCAATACTTAGCAATTTTTTGGGTTTCCCATTTGCTAAAAGCCAAACTTTTAACACCCCAAGTTCTCATTTGCTAAAAGCAATGAAGGTGCTTTTAGCAACTTAGCTTAGCTTTTAATACTTTTATGCAAAAACCCATTTTAGCATTTGGTTCTTAAAACAGAAAAGCCAAACTTTTAGCACCTCAAGTTCTCATTTGCTAAAAGCAATGGATGTGCTTTTAGCAGCTTAGCTTTGCTTTTAGCACTTTTATGCAACAATCCATTTTAGCGTTTGGTGCTAAAACGGGAAACTCACCGTCGTTAATTGAACCTCTTTTCTTCAGTGTGTTATCCAACATGGTGCACTTGCGTGCGTGCTGAATTTGTTGACCAATAATCATAAGAAAAGCATCAAGAAAGAAGCATGCTGGACAATCTCAAACATTACTGCTGGAAACCGAGAACAGATACAGGTAATCATAGTAATCTTTTCGAGCTCCGCATTATACTGAATTTGTTATGGTGGGGATTATTCATGTAAGTATTAGCAAGTGAAATGTTTCAAGTGCCACACTAAGCTGCATTTTTAACCTTGAGAATTCTAGTGGTATTGTTCATTTTCTCATATTATTCTGACCTCCAGTCAAGGTTTTGGCCTTACCTGGATAAGTCTAGGCTTCAATATACATGTGGGTTATTGTGTTTATTTTGCATCGAATAGTTAATGGGTTCCCTCAAGACATTCGAGTATCGTGATTTCATAACATATTTGTTTTTGGATGAATGAGAAACTCATTAAGGAAAATAATCTTACTAGAATCAAGATCGCATACCTTCCAAACAACAAAAACTCAGCTAAGTGGAGCAAAAAGATTTGGAACTCGTTTAAAACTTTGGTAAACTTATACTATTAATGGCCCATCTAGTGTTAAGCCAATTGCAACTCCTTATGAATGTGCGAGGCAGAGACGGAGCCAGAAATTTTACTACGCAGGGGCGAACTTTTTTTCTAAGATACTTCGCAGGGGCGAGCCTATATAATTCATAGGAAAATTTATTTTTTGCTATGTAAAACTAGAGGTTTTTGTTTTTCCTTTGCAGGGGCGACCCCCCTATTGGCCCCTCCCTGGCTGCATCCCGGTGCGAGGGCTTGTGCATTCTACATGACATCTTCTTGATTTTAATGATCAAATAATAAATTGAAAAAAGAACTTCGTTACCTTCAACAACATTGGCTACCAATTGATTTTTAATTATTAAATAAATACAAACCATAACATAGTAAATGATAAATTCCAATACACATCAATTTAGCGAGACATTTATCTTACGTGATTTTTAGTTATAAGAATCATATGCGGGGAAGAAAAAGTTTCAATTACCTCATTTTCTATACTTGATTAAATAACGATACCGAGAATTCAACAAAGATCAAAAGATAAATAGTAAGTTGTGGGGCTCACCTCAATACCTCATAGGAGTATGGAGCGTCTAGGTGTAGATGCGATATGATACGTACAAATTTACGTTTGTTTAAGAGGTCTATAAGTAAAATATTCAAAACTTTCTAATAGGTTAGAGATTATTAGTTTATTCTTTGATCTTTTATAACGAGATTAAAACTGTGACTTTATATATTTTGTAGTGCGTAAACTAATTTTTTCGTACATTGCACGGGATACCGCTTGCATATAAATATCAGGATGTGAATATTTAGTTTCTTTAAAAATTCTTAGCCATTTGACACGCTATGCTTTCTTTTTCTTTTCTTTTTTGTTTCTTGTTTATTTGTTTTTGAGTTTCATGTTTTATATATTTTCCCTTATCTTATTCTATATGTTTTGGTTTTTGTCAAATTTGTTTGACAAATAAGGTTTTGTGAATTTTTTGGAACCTCTATGCCGAGCTCCTATAACCCACTACTAGGGCTGCAAATGAACCGAGCCGTTCGTGAATTATTTGAGGCTCGACTCGGTAAAAGTTCGTTCGAGTTTGCTTTGAGGACTAAACGAGCCGAACCTGAACTCAATTTTAGGCTCGATTATTAAATGAGCTGAACCTGAACCTGATAGTATTCGGCTCAGTTAGGCTCGCGAACTAGGAGTATGTATATGTATATACCTCATAAATTCACATATAACCTTCAATATGTATGAACTTTTAAATGTACATAATAAAAAATTTATAACTTGGACATGTATAAACCTTTAAAAGTACTATATACTTTCATTCTAGTATGTTTTTATAATTTTGTATATGTATGAACTTATTAATGTACAAAATGAAAATTTTATTAGTTCTAGACCTATATATCCTAATACATAATTCAAAACATATCTTATCTAAAACAGTGGAAAAATGTTGACGAATGCCTTGAAAAGCTCTATAGTTCTTTTCTTGAAATATGTAGTATATCGTGGCAGCCCAAACAAAGCTTTCTAACTGTGTTGCCAAATGATTTACAACCAAATTCTCCAATGAGCCACGAGATTTCAGCATCCCAATTGTGGTGCCACCACTTAGATGGCAAACCTACTGGCAATGTGCCTGGAGTAGGAGCTGGCAAATAAGATGTGAGGTATAGATTTTCTCTAAGGTCAAAAGAAAATAACCCTTTTTTAGGTGTATACTGCGGAATGATTGCTACTTTCAATGTGTAAGTTTTTTACATATATTATGTAGAAATCATTCTTACTGCATAAACTTGGTTTAACAGGCTGTCATTGAGGCTGGTTTAATAGCGCCTCTCGTCAATTTACTCCAAACAGCCGAGTTTGATATTAAAAAAGAGTCTGCTTGGGCAATTTCAAATGCCACTTCTGGTGGTACTCATGAGCAAGTCAAGTATGTTTCTATCTAGTACTGAATTTCCCGTGTAGAAGTGAGATTTGACTTCTAAAATTATTGGCCGTCATGTTAATGGCAGGTACTTAGTCAGCCAGGGCTGTATAAAGCCTTTATGTGATCTCCTTGTATGCCCTGATCCAAGGATCATCACTGTATGTTTGGAAGGGCTGGAAAATATCTTGAAGGTTGGGGAAGTTGAGAAGAACTTGGGAAACACTGGCGATGTTAATTACTATGCCCAGTTGATAGATGAAGCTGACGGGTTGGAAAAGATAGAAAATCTCCAGAGTCACGACAACAATGAAATTTACGAGAAGGCCGTGAAGATTCTCGAGACGTATTGGTTGGAGGAGGAGGATGATGCTTTACCTTCAGGTGATGGTGCTTCCCAGCCGGGCTTCAATTTTGGTGGAAGTGATGTTCAACTTCCATCTGGTGGATTCAATTTCAGCTAAAGGTATGTAGCTCATCTACTTCAAGACTCGCTCTCTTAAAATAGGAATGAGAACTCTAGCCTAACCTAGCTTTGTAAGTTCGTTACATTCAGGCTGTATGCATTTCAAGAAACAATCACTTTGATGCTAGATTAGGGTGGTGTTTGTAAAAAAATTTGGGTTGTACATTAGCTGATTCCAAAGATCAGAATTGAAAACCAACAAAATTTATGCTTCTCATAATCAACTTTAACAGTTTCTGATTTTTTTCCGACCCAAAAGCAGATGTAAAGTTTGTGGCAGACTCAAGAATCACCTCCCCATTAGCTAAACGCCTACAAATGTAGATGAAATTTCTTTTATGCTCTTTTTTTTGTGGGGTCTAACCAAGTCCTATAATTTATCAGAATTTCAGAAGATTGGGAATGAAGCATTTCATGCTGGGGACAACAAGGTTGTATGTTGGTGTCGAGTCGGTCAGGGCAACTCTTCATGTCTAGTCGCAGTTGGGTTCAGTGTCCATTGCCGTTGAAGAGGTGCTAAGCTGGGGCAATGTTACTACAGGAGTCAAATAAGAAGGGTTCCGTATGTTTAATGGTGAAAGATGCCTGGTGGTGGTTTGATTTTTTGCTGGGCCTTGAACTTGCCAGAAATGAAGGCAATGTTGAAGGAATTTTGGCGTGGGGGGTTTTGTATGCCTGGAGTCGTCTATCTGTTTGTTGAGTCTTGCATTAGTAGTATTCATTCTAGACTCAGGCATTTGCACTGGGATTCACTTGGTGAATATAATTTTTGGGGAGTCTTTTTATTGCCTGGTGTATTGCGAGAAAGAAAAGTTTGTTATTTGGCTTTGAATGAAAATTTGTTTTTCATATGTATTGCTAAAGGTCTTCTATAAAACCTGCATTTTATGGATGTATTGATTTGCTGAGTTTGACAACTTAAAATATTCGTACTCATTGGCTTATTCTGTATACATTTTGGTAAACGAGATGAGTAGTGGAAAAACATACAATCTCATGCGTCACTTGTTTAATCGGGCTTCGTCTGGCTCCTAATTTGCAGCTGTTATGTTTGGGTCATGCATTTAACCTTCCAATATCAAGCCTTCCATTCTATCCCCTTCGCCTATGACATTTGATGTGTCTGTGGCTCACTTTCTCGGCAGCAATCACTTGCTTGATGAAGCTGAAAGGTCACTGCATGATACCTTGTGTGTCCTTTCTCAGACTGCCAATGACAGTAGGGTTTTGCTTGGTGGTGGTTGGCCCGAGATGGTGATGGCAAAGGCAGTCAATGAACTGGCCCGCAAGATCCCCTGGAGAAAATCTCATCAAGCTTTCTCCCGGGCACTCATTGCAATCCCAACCATCATTGCTGACAATGTTGGTCTGGATAGACTTGGTTTCTCAGCTCCGAGCAGAGCACGACAAGGAAGGAAGCACTGCTGGAATCGACGTGAGTACTGGCACTGTAAGTGATGCAATTGTAGGAAAACCAGTAATGGAAAATTGAATTTGATTAGGAAACAGAAACGCAAACCGAGGCTGGTGCATCACACGGTGCCCTTAAGACAAATTCGCCGCCTCACCGGAGGTCCTGGAGGTTGTATTGGTGTTTGTCTCCCAAGGTAACTCGGTTAAACTCAGTCACAGTAGCACGGCCTATGACTGCCCGTCGAACTGAAGAAGTGTTTGTACTCTCTCCACAAAACGAAAAGAACTCAGAAGAAGAAGAAGAAGAAAGGCTTAAGCTTAAACTCTTTCTGGTGTGTTTTGAAATGGAAGAAGTGTCTTATAAGGGAACTCTGTAGATAAAGTTCAAAACATATAGGAGACAAAATTGAATTGGAGGAGGACCTGTCCAACTCATTTTTGGACACAACCACATTTTACCGGCCAATTCAAAGCAATCATCCAATGTTATGCCGGTGGGAATTCAATTCATCCGTATAATTGAGTTCAAGGTTTATGGGCTTAACAAGCTTAAACATGGAAGCCTTACATATTTATCAAAATTTAGGCCCAACAAACCTAAGCCCAATGAGGATACAAGTTTATAATGTAAGAATTTTGAGCCCGTAGCCCACATTAATTCCGAACTAACCTAGACTAGGCCACAGACCACAAACATCGGACCACAGGCTGCAGGCCCACAAATCCTGAGTCCCGGTCCCTTCCCGAGTGTTTAGCGACGTCGAGCGCTCGCGCATCATTCCTTTGATAAACTTGATTTTTCCAATTCCCCTAATGAGACAATTCTCATTCATCCATTAAATGGATTTTATTCATAGTTAGGTACACCAAAATAATCAAATAATTTATCCATTTTCCAACAGCAATTTGAATGGAAAGTTAGAGATTTCTC
>JAXBDA010005605.1:0-23790 GCA_036023075.1 Gaultheria prostrata
AAATGGCTTTCTAAATGAGTGTGGGCCCGGTGACCAATAGGTTGCCCTTTTTCTGATTTTTTTATTCCAAAATTTCTCATATCCATATGAGACTTTGTGGTCCAATTTATTGCGTTTTGGTGTTCCAATATTTATTATTGTGATTACCGATATAAGTGTTTACTTTATTAAATATGAGATTTTGTGGACTTATATGAGTATTTGTAGATATTCATACGAGGTGCACACCATATGCCAAAAGGGCAGGTGCACACCGTAGCATCAAACTACACACAAATATTAGCTTGTTAATAGTATAGTAAACAACATGATTAATGTTAGTAGAAAACCAAGTTGAAAAGTATTTAAATATTATATACGGAGCCTTTAATAAAAGGTTAAAGTTAAAATTGTCATTATTTGGAAAGATACATGGGTTAGAACTATATTTACAATCCATGCATGTAATGTGTTCCAATCAACTCCACCTTAGGGAAACTTATTTCGTTTTCTGCCTCTAAACGTGCTGAGTTGGCTGATTTTCATGGCTTACCAAAGCTTGTCCAATTTTTTCCTATCGGGTCCTTTGGTGGATGGATTGTTGGGTTCATGGTTAGGAATTTTGGTAACTCACCCAAAAATAGGGTATTTGTGGTCCTTCACTCCGGATCCATTAAGTGGTTTCAGAGCTCGATCAAGTTATGAGAAGACTTTGGGATGATTGTGGAATTTCTCAGCCTCTTACTTTCTCATGGATCACATTATAGCCACGTGCTGAGTTGGCTAATTTCGGGGCTTGCCAAATCTTGTCCAATTTTTTCCAATTGGATCCTTTACTGGATGGCTTTTTGGGTTTGTTGGTTGGGCATTTTGGTAACTCACCAAGTCACCACATTGTTGGTTTGGGTTCGGAGTGCCCTCATGGATTTGGTTACACAATGACACTCTGTGCGACTGCTCTAAAACAGACTTGCAGTTGCGATATCGAATGCAATAAAAGACGTAATTCAAGCAATAAAAGACATAATTCAACCGCTTCCTCATCACCAATTGGTTTTAGGGGAGAGGCCAGGTGAAAAAATGGTCTGACAAGAATTGGTTTTATGAGAAATGGTGGAAAAACGGCCCGATAAGTGGTATCAGAGCCAGGAGGTCATGGGTTCGAGTCGTGGGAGTGTCATCGTGAGAGAGGGATTGTTGGGCCCGGAATACCCCCATGGATTTGGTTATACAATATCACTCTCTGCGACCGCTCTGTCGAATGCCGTACACCTTCTTAAGATTAAGAAGTTGATCATGTGAGTACTTCAATCGAATAATAGAGTTTAGATGAGAAGATGTTTTCCATGAGCTGTCTATGTTTTGGTTCTACATGGTTTGTGTTTTTTTCCTACCGGCCTTACTTGTTTTTTCTTCGTTAATTATAATCTTGCCTGCCAGCATGTGGCCTAATCCAACCAGTCCGACTAATTATTAGGTACTCGCTGACATGGACAGAATTAGGATTTAGTTAAGGGGTTGTATTTTTTGATGGAAGTCAACTAATAATTGTTGCATTTTATTCATAAAAATACATACAAAACGAAAGTGTATCGTAAAATCAAGCTTTATCTAGAACTTTGTTTTTTTGTTTTCCAAATAACAAATGCTTAATTCAACTAAAATGAAAGCCATATAGATATTATTTATATGATCGGAACTATTTATTTTTTCAATTACTACTATATTTCCAATGTCTGCATAAAAAATCAAGTTATTTGAGTACCGATAAGTACCATATATCGACTTCCATTACTGTAAAAAAAATTGTTCATTCGGAAATGGGGGTGGCTTGTGCCAACTCCACCCCTATAAGCCTTCGTACCTGCTCTCCAGAATATCATGTGGCATTGCCACGTGGTATCCGTCACAAATAAAAGATTGCCACCACACTATGTGCATCACTCATTATTTCCCAAAAACCCAACAAAAAATGAACGATAATTGTCTTTACCAAATGATTTGTCTCCACATAAATGATTGGGAATACCACATTGTCAATGCCACGTTATACTCCAGGGTGGCTGAATAAGTACTCGTCGTTTCCCGAGCTCCCGCAACTAATTTGCATTATAGCAAGGTTGTTAGCTAGTTGCGACGTGCGTTTACCAATATGAAACAAATACGTGGCATGCACAAGCACAAATGTTACTCAAAAAAAGCATGCATAAGCACACATGCACACGCAATCTCCCCCAACTAATTTGCATTAAAGCAGGGTTGCTAACTAGTTGCTACGTGTGTTTACCAATATGAAACAAATATGTGGCATGCACAAGCACAAATGTTACTCAAAAAAAGCATGCACAAGCGAGCTCCGCCAATTAATTTGCATTAAAGCAGGGTTGCTAGCTAGTTGGTACATGTGTTTACCAATATGAAACAAATATTTGGCATGCACAAGCACAAATGTTACTAAAAAAAGCATGCACAATCAGTCAAGCGCACATGTTAATCAATAATTTAAAAAAAACATGCACAAGCACACATGTTAATCAAATCAAGAAAAAGAAAAGCAAACAACATTGATGTTGTAACTGGACGGATATGGCGATGATTTCCATCAGAAAAATGGGGGAGGATTTTGGGTTGAAAACAAATTTGCATTCGACGGTACTTGCACTGAAGTACAAATTCAGTTCACCAACTTCAGTTCCTCTTCTAGGCTGATGAAATCGCTTGATGAAAAGGACAAAGACAGCTATCTGGGTTAGTATTTGTTTGTCATTGCAAAATAAATTGGGTAATTGGTGTGTTTTGTTTTTTTCTTTTTGGTGTGTTTTTTCTTTTTCGCAAATTAGCGAAAATATTTTTAAAAATCTTTTACGAATTTGTGGTGTTTGGGTTGAGCAAAATTGACAACTGAGAGAAAACAAAAATGTTAAGATACATAAAAAGTATCTCTGAAAGTGTCCATGAAAGGGGAACGAATAACTCAGATTCACGGTCACCCAAAATGACTTAACGAAAAGAAATCACATAAGTTTTTTTTTTAATCGACAAGAAATCACATAAGTTAACTAACGTCCACGATCTAGACATGAATTAATAGGGATGGCAACAGGACGAGGCAAGAATGGATAGTATGATTCTCATCCCCGATCCTAATTGAAACCATCTACCGTCAGGGGCGGAGTCAGAATTTGGCTAAGGGGTTCAATTTTTGCTGGAAGTCCACTAACAATGGTTGTATTTTTTCATAAAAAAACAAAGTAAAAGTGATCCCTGTTCCAGATCCTCGAAACCATCTACCGTCAATGGCAGATCTTGGAATCTAGTACCGAGGGAGCACTTATATATTAGGCTCTATTCCTTCCTAACTTTTTATCTAGTGACTTTTTTTCGGTATTTTTTATTTTTCGTAAACTTTTTTTTTAGTTTTTCGTCTTAAGTTTTGCGAGTAATCATTCGTATCGACGAGAGGAATCAGAAAAGTATAAAAATGCAGACCGAAGTTGAATTTTTTTATATAAGATGACACTTTAAACAAAAAAGACTTACAGGCTATTTGTATTTTTTTCGTCTTTGGTAAAAAAAAAAACATTTTGTCATAATTTTTTACTTTTAGGCTCTTCTCGTCGAGATGGATGATTAATCAAAAAATATAATGTGAATCTAACAAAAATTTAAAAAATAACGAACAAAATACGAAAACTACATAGAAAAAAAAACGTTAGGGAGAATGGAGGTCTTGAAAATCTATTCCCATATCAAGTCCTGTATTTTTCTTATCTTGTTTCATATGTTTTGAAGATGGTCTGTTATTTAAAGGGAAAAACAACAGATTTTACCATGCAATCTACACATGAATTGAAAAAAATAAAAAACATGCCTTAGGATTAATTAGGAATCAAAAGTCACATCTTTGATAAACATACAATAACCAATACTGAGCAAATAAAAGTCTAGTTGTAGAATATTTACGAGAATATAAAAAGATTTACTAAAAGAATAAAAAGAATGGGCACTTAAGTAATGGTCCTCGGTCACACCGAAACTTATGGTTTCATCCCGGTCTTTTTTTTGGGTTATGTATTTATCTCCAAAATTCAAATAAACTCATATTTGCCCTTGTGTGTGAGAGAGAGAGAGAGAGAGAGAAATGTTTGGGACTAAATCGATTGCATTATATAGGCTGAGAATTTTGGGACGATTTCATAAATTTGGAGGTCCTATGCAATAATTTCAAGATATGAAATGAAACAAAATTCCCAAAAATACGTTCCCCATTAGAGGAATAGAAAACCAAAGAAATTGAAAATCCTCCAAATTTTTCTCGCCCTTTGGCCTCCCGATCGTCCCTCCATCATCCTTTGTCATCACCGACCACCACGGCGATCATTGCAATCCTCCGTCGCTGTCGACTTGCTTTATTTCCTAGAAAAGTCATCACCGACCTTCATCGCCTTCTCTGTCGCCATCCTCAATCCTTAGTCGGCGTCGTCCCCCATCGTCGCTATCGTCCACTGTCACTGCCGCTATAGTCGACATTGCTAGAAAACACTATCAGTGAAGGAGAGGAGAATTTTTGCATGGCCCGAGATTGTAAGTGCCCGGATTCATTTATTATGGATCCACAATTACGTAAGAGTGACGTGTTTTGGGGTGCCATGTTGATAGTATTTGAAAAGTCAACTGTATGACTTAGCTATCAGAAGGGCTATTTTGACTTAAAGTTTGAAATTGCTTGTGTTTGGATTGGAAAACCGATCTATGTGGAAGTATCTTTGGAGGATTGAAATGAAGCCTTGTGCAAGTCGAGAGGGCCTAAGGAGCCATATTTGAAAGTTCGCTATTTTGTGATTTTCCAAATTTGTTCTTGGTGGGGAGAGTTGACTTTTTATCTGGCTTACTTACATGTATAAGTCTAACTTTAAGTAACGGAATGTTAAGCAACTTGTGCTTGCATGTAGTGACCGGGTGTCGAAGCTGTGCAACCGAAAAACAATTTTTAGAAAATTTTCATGTCTGAACCAATTCTTGGGTTTTCTGCTGAATCGGTTCCCCTTGATCAAAACCGATGGAACCCTCTTGGACCAGTTCTAGGGCTTTTCTAGTACCGGTACAACCTGCATTGTTTCAGAAATTCTGGAGCACGATCCGAACTCCTATTTAAAGGATCCTCGGTTCATTTTTCACTTCAAAACACAACCTAAAACCCTAGAAATCACCCATATATCTTATCTCTTCATTTCTACCTCAAAGCTTGTGATTTTAGCCTCATTCCACCACAAAACTTCAAGATCAACACATTGGGTTCGTGAATCTCTCTTGGATTTTGGGTTTTGCACTAAAAGAGGTAAGAACTCTTGGTTTGGGTCTTGTTCTCACTCCACACATGTTTCTATCTCTCTTTGATTATGAGTGAAATCTCACTCTTGTGGCTTACTTTTGACTTGATCTAGCCCCTTGATCGCATAGTGGAGCTCGGGTGGAGTTCGTTCTTGGAGTTTGGGGTTTGAATCGAGTGGGTACTCTAGGGTTTGCTCAAGACCCATCTTTGTAAGGATTTCTCCTCTCTCTACATAGATATATGCTTACGTGGTGGCCACGTGTTTGGTCATATTGTTACCCTTATTTCTTGAATATTGTTTAAATTGTAGACTTAATTGAGTAGAATAAGCCCTCTGATGCATTGCGATATATCGAAAATACTTATCGGTGAAGTTGAGTAAGGAATGGAGTAGAAATAGGAACGTGATGAGTAATTGGGTCTTTTACGTGTTTGAATCTATATCTTGTGATGCTATGACCGATCACGATTTACTTTCATTGATTTACAAATACTAATAGCGTGGGTTTGTGGTCATACATGTGAATATGGGTTATGTGTTACTGTTTCTTTTGGTTTGAAAACCGTGCTTAAAGTATTTGGTGCATCGTACATGGTATAATCGAAGCATACTACTTGTCGTTAATATGTGAATATATGATTGTGTGTATTGAGAAGTTTTATCACACAAGGGGTGGTAAGATAGATACTTGTGTGTGTGTGGAGATGTACTGTTATGCAAGGGGTGGTAAGACATGTACACGACATTTGGAAGTTATTGAATGAGGTGTGAGTACATGTGTGTGTAAGTATTTTGATTTCTAGAATCATGATTGGGTGTTGCATTAATAATTGAAGATGGGAATATGGAATGAAAAAACTTAATTTTGAGAAAAGATATTGGGTGGGTGTATTTGTAATACCATATATTTGGGTGTAGAGATTGTTTAGTGTTTAGTCCCACATTGGAAGTCTACATGGGTGATCTTGGACATATAACAAACCATGTAAGAGACTTATAGTACTTTGGGCTTAAGCATTTAGGCCATGTGGTTTGGCTTGTGGATCAAATCAGGGTACTGGGTCAGTGGTCTACATGGGTCGTTACAAATGGTATCGGAGCCACCCATGTACACAACCATTTGGGTTATGGCACCAGAGAAAAGACCTGGAAGAGACCGTGGTGACTCTAGTGCTCAACCCCTCGCTAGGGCCAAGGCCATAAAGGAAGGGAGATTGTAATACCCCAGATTTATGGATAGAGATTGTTTAGTTCCACATTGGAAGTCTACATGGGTGATCTTGGGCATATAACAAACCATATAAGAAACTACTATTACCTTGAGCTTAGGCATTTTGGGCCATGTGGTGGGCTTGTGGATCAAATTAAGGTAATGGGCTAGTGGTCTACGTGGGGTGTTACAGTATTAGTCTTTCGAGTTTCAAAATGGTTAAAGACGCCGCTTACTAGTAAATTGTCCAAATCATTAATTTTCAAAATTATCACTTTTGCACATGTTATCTCACATGCATATAGAGTTAGTTATATATTTTCTATTGGGCGAAGTTAATGCTCACCCCTTTTGTTTTTAGGTGCTAATCCAAGTGCGTGATTTTGCATGTTTGGCGTGCATGACATGATTTCTTTTTAGAGCTACATATAGAGTTATATTATCATCTTTGTAAAACATTATTTTGGAAGATGAAGATCTAACTTATCATTATTGTTGTTTTGACCCGGGATCAATGTAATTACTTAAATATATATGAACTTTGATCATTGTAAATGGGATTGTAATTCACGTAATAACTTTTGGGAGTCTCTTTGGGTCACGAGAGACAATGTGGCAAGAATATGCATTGTATTTCAAGGATTTTATTATGGAAGGCGGTGTATTTGAGTCTAATCCTTCAATTTTACATATAAATGCTCTCGAGATCTTGAATAATTGATAATGATGGCAAATTTTTTTTTGACACATTGGATGTATTTGATTTGATACCTTCAAACATATTCATAGTATATTTGTACATATTCTTGGTATATTTTCTTACACCAGTATTGAATTTGGATTAGGAATTGACATATTTTTGCATTTGTACGTGTGTATGTTCAGGGTATATTTTGTAATCAATCATGTTAAATCCTTAATGAGTGCATCTTTAAATTTACCACGAAGTTTAATAAAATTGACCATAAAATCTGGTTTGATCTAATTTCGCTAAATTTCAAGACAATGTCGTTATTGTTTACCATAATTTGAGGGTTTTAAACATTCACCATGTTTATGTTGCCTATGTGCTTACCACGTGGGTACGTTTACTTTTGCTTTTTGTCAAACTAAGATTACTGGCATGACCTTATTTAAACTTAATAAGAGCATCACCAATGGTATAACCAAAATTGGATAATCAAAAGTTGCCACATCAGACTTTGATTATCCATACAAGACATTTATAAAGTTAACAATGTGGAGTGTCACAGTTGTATTTTGTGTCCATAATAAAAAAAAAAGTATTACTCTCTCTATTTTTATTCCTAAAATGGGCATAACTTTAAATTTGTACATATACTTTTTATAATATTAGTACCATTTAAAAGGTATTCACAATACCTTTAAAATGAGACCAATCTTGAACATATTTTGGTAAATATTAAAAATTGATAATTTCAAATTTTTGAGAGAAAATGCAAAAAAATTGAGTTTTGAAGTAAGTATTTGAAAAATGGAGAGAGAATGTTGTTACATTTGAATTCATTCTATAAAAAAAAGACTTATAAATAGGGTGTGGTCCCCGAAATTTGATTATTGAGTTTTGGTTATTGAGAAAATGATGTTACTTTTGATTATCCAAATGTCAAAATTTGGTTATTGGCTAAAAGGTTGTTAACTTTGGTTAGGCCAATGTGAGCCAATTTTGGGACAAACATTGCTAACTTTGGTTATTTAGATGGTTTGATTATACCATTAGGGATGCTCTAAGATGGTTTAATAAAATTTATTATTATTCCTAAGTTATTGGTAATTAGTAATTTAGAAAAGGTATTAGTTTCCACTAATTTAGGAGACGTTCTAGATTCCTCCACTATCTAAAAATATTCATAATTATCGGTAATTAGAGCATCACTAGTGGTATACTCAATTATGTATACTCAAATATTGCCACATCACATTTTGAGTATTCATTTAATGGGTTTATAAGTTTGAATATCTACCCTTCTACAGTGGTTCATTTGTGTCAATAATCAAAAAATGTATTACTCACTCTATTTTTATTCATAAAATGGGTACAACTTTAAATTTGTACATATACTTTTTATAATATTAGTACCATTTAAAAGATATTCACAATATCTTTAAAATGAGATCAATCTTGAACATATTTTGGTAAAGATTAAAATTTAAAATTTTCAATTTTTTGAGAGAAAGTGTAAAAAACTGAGTTTTGAATTAAGTATTTGAAAAATGGAGAGAGAATGTTGTTACTTTTGATAGGGTGTGGTCCACAAAATTTGGTTATTGAGTTTTGGTTATTGAGAAATGTTGTTAACTTTGAGTATCCAAATGCCAAAAATTGAGTTTTTGTAAAAAATGTTGTTAACTTTGAGTATTTTATCCAAATGTCATTGTGAGTCTCTAAATACTCATCTTTGAGTATTTTTATTTTTGAGTATACCACTAATGATGCTCTTAGTTTCCACTAATTTTGTAAATGGTATTAGTTCACAATGAAAGGGT
Source organism: Gaultheria prostrata (assembly GCA_036023075.1). Classification (NCBI taxonomy): domain Eukaryota; kingdom Viridiplantae; phylum Streptophyta; class Magnoliopsida; order Ericales; family Ericaceae; genus Gaultheria; species Gaultheria prostrata. The sequence continues at coordinate 9,031 of JAXBDA010005605.1, forward strand.
TAAAAAGGTAAATCATGTATTAAAAAGGATGAAGACATAATCCCAAAAATTGGGCGGGATGAAAACTTACATGGTGTCCAAAAAAAAAGATAATTATTTAATTAAATCATAAAAGAGTTCAATGAGAGGTAGGAAAAGATTGTGAAGCAAATTAATTTGGGGTTTTTTTTTATTACTTTTGAGGCTTATAAAAGTTGATGCGATAATAACTTCACACCACTCAAAGTATTAGTGAATTTTTTAGGAGATAAATGCAAAACTGTACAAAATCATTAGGTGTTTAAGTAAAAAATAACCCATGTTCCCTTAGATCCACCAGTGTCTACCTTCCGCGTCTTCGTCCCCACCATGATTCCACAAAAAAAATTTGGGGGGTTAATTACATTGGTGTCTAGTTATGGTGAGTGGACGAAAATGCCCACATTTGATATAAAGGGAAAGATTCATTGAATTTACACCCATATAAAATGCATATATTTATAACCATTTAACTACTAAATTTTTCGTCTTCAGAATAATGTCGAAATACCCTTTCGTGAAAATATCATTTAGACAAGGAGGTGTCTTCACAGCATGTACAATAAGTAAAAAATACCAAAAATATTATTTGGACAATAGCTTGAATGGGCAATAAATAGGGAGCAAATTAATCGTTACGATTAATTGTTGACCATTCCAACCTCCACTCAACACGTCTCTCTCTCTCTCTCTCTCTCTTGAAAATGGTAACCCATAAATCAACCTACGAACCGCATCAATAGGTATCAACATTGTAACTACATGAAGAATTATTAGAGCATGAATTCATATAAACGGAGCACGGTGGCGATCAGTGGCTCCTTTTGGCGGTTGATGTTAAATCTTGACCAAATTGAGGCATGTAATGGATTTAGAATGTGATTTGTGGTGAACCACTTCAATGAACCTATTCATGGGTGCTTGTTGGAAAAGTAACAAATCTATCATCCTTTGAAGTTGTCATATTTTTTACAACTTTGTATAAATTTATCGTTTCGACAATTTTATCAGTTCAATTACCTTTATAATTTTCATAGATTTAACAATTATAGATTTACCAGTTTTTTATTTTTACATGATTAGTTCAATCTTGATAAATTTAACATTTTCATGTTAATTATATTGGGATACCATACCCCATATATAGTTGGTTTATCATTTTTCTCTAATTACAAATCTTGTACATTTTCATTTGGACAAATATATCACATTTATCGGTAGCTATCTCCTTTTATGGTCTTATCAGTTTAGTTTTTGGTAAATTTATCCAATTTCGAAAAGTGTACATACCTAATATGTCGGTTTAACATTTTTCACTATTTTGCTGATTTACTAATCCTAAGATCCCGACTAATCCTGGGATCCCGACTAAACCTGGGACCCCACTTGCGGAGAATATGGGATGTTTTATATTGGTAAGCATATTGCATTTAGCAATATCCCTCTATTCTAATGACTTTATTAGTCTGTACTTATTTTGGTTTTACAATAGCAATATTTATCAATTTTATAGTATTATTTTACTAATTTGTCTTAATTGTTTCCAATTTTTAGTAAACTTCCTGATGGTAAATTTATCATTTTCTTCTTCTGAGAATACTTTTTCATACACTTTTATGTAGTCACGTGTAAATTTTATAGAATTATTGCATTTTCTAAATACAGTTTCGATTGTGCAATTAATTTTTGTCTATGGAAATAAGTAATTGATGCCAATTAATGTATAAGCTTGAAAACTCTTAATTGAATCTTAATTTGGTTACATCAGAGCATCTCCAGCCCTTACTCAATTTTTTTCTCAAAGTTGAGTAAAAGTTCCATTTGATATGCGCATCTTCAACCCTTTACTCAGATTTCAAGCCCTAACCGCTGTCCTCCACCCCTCACAACCGCCGAAACTACAACAACAGAGGTCTCGCCCCTTCTCTCTCTCCTACGACAACTCCTCTATCTCCTGCGATTGTTCTTTCTATCGACCGATCGATGATTTCTCTCTCTCTCTCTCTCTCTCTGACCACCAGACCCCCACAAAATACTTCGTAGCCTCTTGATATGGATTCGCTAACCTCGCCTGTAGTGGCCCAAATTATGCTTTCCTCAAAGGGCTTTACAGGCCAACATCCATACTAGCCTCAGCTGCCACGCAGACTCATCGTTAGGCGGATTCATCCGTCAAGTGGACTCATTCGCTAGGCGGATTTGTCGAACTAGGCACACCCTTTGCCGAATCGGGCACCATTTGCTGAACCAGGCACCTTTTGCCAAACTAGGCACACATTGCCGAGCCGATGGGGTCTAGGATACTTACAATGGGTGGACCTAGCCGAGCTGCCTTTGCCAAACCGGTGGGTTCTAGGGGTCGCTGTCATGCGTGCCTAACGTGTCAGATACGACATCAGGCAGCGTGCGCAGGGATCACGTGATAGATCGGGGAGTTCTCCAAGACTTGTTGACTTATCAGACGTGTCAGATGTGACGTCAGCTGAAGCAACTGGCTTGCAAGCGTTCTGACCAGACCACGTGATGTGCTTGGGGAACCGATGGTGCGTGGAGAGCTTGGAGCCCAAGCAACTCTTTGCCTATAAAAGGTAGACTCCCCCAACCTGAAGAGGTATGGGTTTTCACAATGCTCAACCCCTCTCTCTCACTTTCTCCCTCTAGAAACTCTGAAGCTCTTACTTCCTTCATCTTCTTCCTCCACTAACTTGAACGTCGGAGTGCCTTCTCAACTGGACCCCGGTCGGTTAGGCGCTAACCATGTCGCTACATGCGCAGGCTACATGGAGTCCTCAGGCGAACCAAAGGCTAAGAGAATGCCTCAAGAGGAAGAACCAGGCATGATCACTCAGGCGGAGCCCTCAAGTGAAAGGGCTAAGGCGGGAGCCCCTACACTCCTAGACAAAGGCCCCAGGCAAGATCCGTCCTAGCCAGTCGGCAAGGCAAGAACGCTTAGGTGAAAGGGCTCTGGTGGAGCCCCTACGAACCTAAGCAAAGGTCCCAGACAAGATCCATCCTAACTAGTCGGCTAGGCAAGAGCACTTAGGCGGAGTGCTTAGAAAGGAGTCGGGCGGAGCCCCTACACGGCTCAAAAGGATCACCCTGGAATCGATGCCACCACATTGCCGGAGTTGACAGCGGCGGTGAGCGAGGATCCCGAAACAATTTCGGGATCCGTGCATTAAAAAAATCCTCCCCACTGTAGCTTCCTCTTTGGTTTAAAAGAACTATAGGGAGTTTATATATGTTGCATACTCCAGTAAAAAAAGACGGGAAAGAAAAAGTGTAAGGGAGAAAACAAAAATGATTGTGACACAAATTTTGTGCCACAACCAACCACAACTCCACTCACATGGGATGTGGGGCCCGGGGGGTTGTGGCACAAAATTTGTGTGTGTATCATTATTCGGGAGAAAATGATGTAACGTTGCACTTCCGAGTGAAGTGAGATCAGAGCAGTAGTGTAGTGTATAGTGTAGCGGCGGTAGTAGAATATATATAGACAGCTTTTCTGTTTCCAACTCATCTACGCTTCACCCCAAGCCACTGCCATCATCTCTCTCTCTTCTCTAGCATGCGTGTTCAGTTCTGTGTGCGACGGGCGAGCGAGCGTGTGATACAACAGTGAATCTTCACATCGTTTGCCCTTTTCAGTATTTAATTCGGGTGTATTTCGAGATTTCAGCATCGGAAACTGCGACATTTTCCGAGAAAAAAAATCTCTTGGGGTTTCGATTTCTGCCTTACTTACATTTAAAATCCCCTAAATCCAGATTCCAGAGTCAGAATCCCCTTTCATCCCACCACATTTTTATACTCACCTTCAAATGCCAATGCGTTTCGATTGATCCCCGGTTTTAGAGAGAGAGAAGCTGGAAGAGGCGATACCATTGCTCAAACCCAGGTAGTAGGTTGTGCCGCCAATTCGAAACTTTGGTGGATTGATTTCTCTGTTTGACGCCTCACCTCCAATCGAAAACAGCGATCACTAGTTTGGGTCGCATTCAAGTCCTTATTGCCTCCTATTGGTATGTTCTTTTCAATTCTAAATAATCTAGTAGTTTATAATTTAAAAAAAAAAAATTTGTTTTCTGGTGTCATTGGTTCTTAAATATTCACTTTGAGAGGCAGCAGCAATCATTTTAGAAGAACGTTTACGCGTCTCACAGCTAGCTTTTATGTTTTATGTACATTTTGCTTTGCTTTTCTTTATTTACTTGAGCAGATTTCTTAACAGTAACTCCGGCTTTTACGCTCACTTTGGATTGAGCGGACGGGAAGCGAAGGGAATAAATTAGACAATTAAACAAGTATTGAACTTTTTAAAAACAATATTCCCATAGTCGTAACAGAATATATCTATCTCTACATACAATAGCGAAAAAACCAACAAGATTTCTTTTTGTTTTCAGAGTCTGGGATTCTTTCTGCTATCACAATAGGGGACTCTGTTTCCCCCTTTTTTTCACAGTTTTGATTGGACTCTGTAGTTTCCCCCTCAACAAGAAGATGGACAAGAGGAAGGTTTTGTCACTGAGGCATGTGCTGATGTTGTCTGTGGCGCTGAACGTTGGTTTGTTTCTGAGGCTTGGGTATGTGGGTGAACGTTGGAGAGCTGAACAGTACCTTCATGGGTTCTGTGCGGAGGAGAAGCAGCAGATCGGAGAGGTTCCCATGGAGGATTTTTCCCAGAAAGGGTCGCATGTTAATAAGGGGAAGCTTGTGGAGACGGCGACAAGTTCGGTTGCTCGTTCGGATGTTGAAGATGGTGGAGAGAAACCCATCAATCTCAACCAGTAAGTCTGACGCTCTGTTTTCGTTCTTTGAATTTCTGATTTTGCATACTCCTATGAAGTTTTGATTAGGAAATGAAAGAAAGATGGAAGTGAAAATGGTAGAAAATGTTAGTATAAAGAATGGAAGGTAAAAATGAAGTTCATTTTCTTCAATGCATTTGGCTTAGCGTGACATTTTTGGAGAATAGTTTTGAAAAAATTTCATTCTACAATTCGGGTACCTCAAAGGGAATGCTCAGACAAATGTATGATTATTCGTCCAATAAAATTCTAAAACAACTTTTCTTGCTTAATCGATTTTTACGATAGTTATTATGGTCTGAAACTTTCCATCACACACTATAATGTTTTTTCTCTATCCATAACTTTCTTCTCTTGCTATCAAAACAACTCTTAGCTTCCCCTATGTTTACTGTTTAATTAGTATGATATAATGACTTTTTTTTTGTCATGTCATTCTGCCTGATCTAGTGTAATATTCATATGAAGCCAGGGAGGAAACTGTCATATTGCCACCTTAGGTGGCCCAAGTCAACAAAATTGCTGACACTTCAGTTATGGGTGTTAATGGTAGTATTACATTACTTGGGTTTGGTGCCCTTTGTAACGGTGGTGCTCCGATCATTCTAGAATCACACATTTATGTGGGTCCATACACTTAATCCTAGACCACAAGAGAATGTGTGGTTGTGGAGTGGTCCGGATTGAATATTGTCACCCTTTGTAAGGGAAGCATTGACTTGTGATTAGGGAATTTATAATGAATAGGTAGTAATTTCTTTAAACTCAGACTTTGATTTTCATTTTGGGTTTATTTTTTCCCTTCTCATACATAATTGGCTTGGGAACATGGCATGTTATTTTGAGAAATTTAGAGCAACTTAAATCTGATCGACACAATTTTTTATATGGCTAATGTTCTTGGCAAACTCTAACATTTATAATCATCAAAATGGGCCAAGAAAGGCTCACAAATACCCTCAACTGGACCGCCTTGCTATTTGCGCAGATTGAAGAGTACCGACAATGTACAGATGGTCTCGGGGACCCACTTGTGGGTCCCACACAAACGATCCGAGCCGTTCAATCATCTCAAAATCAAATTCCGAGGGGTCCCACGCAGGAATCAATGCGATCGGACGGCCCTAAGTGCTCGATCCAAAATCACCACATTTCCTTCAAATACAAGGGGGGTCGGTCCCCATAGGTTTACCGAGTCCGGGTGATCCTTTTCCCATTGATTTTCACCCAGAGGGTGATTTGTTGGGAACAGTGTGAATGTTTTACTTTGTTTTGACTCAGTTGACTATTGTTTCCTTTTATCTTCTGGGTATACGTGTGTCTACCTTCAATTTGCTGCTATGGTAGTTGCCAGTTTCAGGAGACAGGTCTTTGAGTGATGGTGAATTTCCCATGGTGAATGTTAGAGTTGTGGGGAAGCCTCTTGGAATCTGCTGTGTCATGCTCTCTCTGTTCCCAAAGCTGTGGTTGTGCTTTGTGTCTGACATGCACCATGGGTCCATGGGTATAGTACCCAGAAACAAAACCAAAAAACATGCACCATGGGTGGTGGTGCTTACCAAAATTTTCATTGACCAACATCGTCATTCTTCTGTACTTGGTGGTGGACCTCAATTGCTAATAAACTCGATTAACAAACATTTTAAGCCCAAATGCAACGCACTTCTTTAGGCTCACCTATATGCTCGTTTGTGGATCTTTTGTGTGTGCCTTTTTGCATATGGATCATATGGATTACTACTTCCTAATTTGGCTAGGCCTACTTGTTTTGTTTGCGTTTTTATTTTATTTTATTATTTTTTTCACAACAAACTCGAAAGGAAAAGAAAGGCATACAAATTGTTTCCAAAAACTTCTTCCGAAAATAATTAATTTTTCTTAAAGTCCCTAAAATGAGTTCCAGTAAAACAGTTTTCGAACGAAAATGAAAACTACAACTGTTTTACACAGGACTCCGGTTTCATGAACCTCTTTGTTAGAAGTGCCATGTGGAAAGGAGAATGGGTTATGTGGGTTTAATGATTTATGGGTCCCTCTAAGCATTACCCGTCACAAGCCCATCTTACATTTCTGTCTATTTCCACAAACAAGAGAATTTTACGAGTGATCCATCCAATCATTGATCTGTTATAGAGTAGGACCACCAAGTACTGCCCCTCATACCTACCTTGCATGTTAACTTGCACAGTAGCCAGTTTTACCAATTAATTCTTCTAGATATGGTACATGGACTTGCATCTTTATTAGATTTGAAGATAAGGACAAAGATCATCACATTGTCTTAGCGGACCATCAGTGAATTTGAATCATATAGACAGTGCAAAATAAAAGGCCACCCATTTCCACCATCCACGATGGTCCTACTAATGTTAAAATTTTCAATTTATGGTCTGACCTTGTAGGGATTGGAATTGACCAGTCATATAGTGGCTTGGTGGGATCTTGGCCTTATACTAATCCATTGTTTTATCGTAATTACTACATCAACTTGCTTTCCTTGAGTCCTGTGATATGAGGAAATCACCAAAGCATTTGGAATTGGCGGACCATCTATTCTTTGTACCATGAGTACAGAAAGTTCATTAGAAGCATCAAACTGATTTGAATTAAAACATGAAGTAAATTTTTATACTGTTATGAATATGGAATTGTGGTAATTCTGTTTCTGAATAAAAAAATGTTGCTAAAGTTATATCTAATTTGATGCAGTGGTGATCCAACAATGTACGAGAGGTTTTGGCAGCAGATGGGTGACAAAACGACGACTGTGATCCCTGGGTGGCGGTACATAAGTTATTTTTCGGATGTCACAAACATCTGCTGGTTTTTGGAGCCAGAATTTGCAAAAGCAGTTATTAGATTGCATGAACTGGTTGGAAATGCCATCACTGAAGGCCGTCACATTGTGGTTGGCACAGGTTCAACGCAACTCTATCAGGCTGCATTATATGCTCTCTGTCCGCCCGATGCATCTGAGCCCATGAGCGTGGTATCTGCTGCCCCATTTTACTCGGTGAGTTGAATTTTCATTGCTTGATTTATTGTTTAATTTTGTAATGGCACATTGTTCTTCTTTGATTGGAGATTCTTGGAACTGTATGGCAATTGGCAACAGTGTTTCTCACCATGCTGTTTGATATCGTTCAACTATTTAATATGGCAGACATGCTTGTGTGCAATTGTGTCCCTTTTTATGTAAGCACTGTTGTTCAAGCCAAAAGTCGTCTTAAAACCAAATGAGGTGGATTGCATTCATTGGACGGTGTTGGGGTCCCATATAACACTGAACAACCAATGCAAGCATGACAGGTGGTTTTGAGCCAACTTTTGCCTTTAATACCGGTATGGCAGCATTGTTTCGATTTTTATACTTGCAGAACAATTGTTCTATAAGATGTTGACTTTATCGACTTCATCTCGTAGTACTTAAAGTTGCAAAATTGGGACTTGTATTTGTTAATTATACACCTTGTCTGGCAAATCAACATCCTCTTTGGGTGTGAAGGTAAAAGGTATTTAGTCCCATGTTGTTTTGTTGACGTCAAGGCTTTATCATAATGCCATGTTGATTGGTAGGCTTTGTCACGCGAACTGATTTTCGCTTATTTTTCTCCACATACAACCTCGGCCCTTCGTTTTTCATACAATTTCAAGAATCCAAAGGTTAATTAACTCTTATTAAATGCTCAACTAGTCTGTGGAGTTGAACCTAGATCTCGTCAGAGTGGATGGCTTCAAAAAAAAAAAAAAAACATTTGTGTACTGTTTTATTCAGTTGATTCAGTTTTTGTGCTTACTCATGAACTATAAAACTGGCTTGCAGTGCTACTTAAGAAATGTAGTTTTGCCACACTGCAATAGTTTGTTCAACATTTCACCTTCAGGAGTTTAATGTGGACTTGCTGATTGCTTGCAGTCTTATCCTCTAATGACTGACTTCCTGAAGTCAGGGCTCTATAAATGGGCTGGTGATGCACACAAATTTACTCAAAAGAAGCCTTACATAGAACTTGTAACCTCACCTAACAACCCTGATGGATCCACAAGGAAGCCCGTGGTGAACCGAAAGGAGGGAATACTGGTTCATGACCTTGCTTACTATTGGCCGCAATATACTCCGATTACTTCTCCTGCAGACCATGACCTCATGATGTTCACTGTCTCCAAAAGCATTGGCCATGCTGGAGCGCGTATTGGGTATGCTGCTCGTCCTTTTTTTTTTTTTTGCATGTGGGATTATGCTAGGGTAGTTGATCGTGGTTGATCTATTTATCGTGTTTGTAAGTGTAATGATTTGGATTTCACTCTTTTCTTCTTTCTTTTACTCCTGCCGCCCCAAATTGTTTGTCCATTTCTTCTTCAAATCTCCAAAGATGGTCGTTCTTTTGAAAGTATTTTAACTTGTTCAAACTATCCTTCAACCGTTTGAAATTGAATGCAAGGTGGAATTTAACTTCAGGGTAGTTTAGGAAAGTTGAAATACTTTTAAGTATGATTATGTTTCGTTGAAAAGTTGAATTCCCCGAAATGGTCAAACAAATTGGAATGTGCCTCCTTCCATTCCCCTTTTTCTCCGACTCCCTGGATCATATGGTGACATGGACAATGCCATATACCAAAGGGGCATGAGGGGGCAAAAGATCTAGAAACATTGATGGATTGCATACTACTAACCTCTTTAGATGTAAAAGCTCCTACTGTTCGATTCACTGGCCACATCAATGATCAAGAGCAGCACTAGTTGCTCCAGTTATATTTGTTTCTTAATTGACGTAAAGAAAGAGTAAAACCTATTGGATTCATTCCATCTTCTGGAACTTTCTTTTCACATCTTGCAGTTGGGCTCTCGTTAAAGACCTAGAAGTTGCAAGAAAAATGACCGAGTTCATAGAGATCAATACGATAGGAGTGTCCAAAGATTCACAGCTCCGGGCAGCAAAAATCTTGCAAGTTGTAGCTGATGGTTGTGACCATGTTGCTAGAGGCCCTGAAGAGGTCCAATCCTTCTTTGACAATAGCTATTTCCTCATGGAAAAGAGGTGGAAGCAACTGAGAGCAGCGGTGGAAAAGAGTCGACTGTTCAGTTTGCCAAACCTTTCCACTGCACGTTGCAACTTCAGTGGTCGTAATTTTGAAACACAACCAGGTAATTCCAAATACTGAGAAGTAACCCTCGTTACTTATGCCATCTCCATATTCCAATCTGCACGCTTTTGTTTCCTCAGATTTGAGTGAAGTTTGGTCAAGAGCTTGATCTGATATAGAGCACTCAAATTCTGAACTGTTTTCCTCATCACTAAATCTTTTTTAAGAAGTTTCTGAATTTTTGCAACATCTTTTTCTGCCATTTTCTATCGAATCAAATAATCTCCAATCCTTAGACCTAAATTTCAATCACAACCGAATGCGATTTGCTCAGAATGGGGATGAAGAATGAAAGGTTAGGAGCTCTTCTTCTTTTTTTCCCCTTTTTACATAAACTTTGTATTTGCGAAGAGATTGAAGTGCTAGTGCTTTTTGTTTGGATATCATTTTACATTAAACTCACGGCACTTTTTTTTTTCCTGTTCCGTAGCTTTTGCATGGTTGAAATGTGAAGGGGAAATAGAGGACTGCGAAATCTTTCTTCGTAGCCACCATATACTGACTCGAGGTGGGGAACACTTTGGAGTCTGCCAAAAGTACGTCAGAATTAGCATGTTGGCACGTGACGAAATGTTCGACTTCTTAACTAAGAGGTTGTCAGATATCCAGTAGTCAAGAGGTTATCAGAAATCCAATCTTGATCGTCCCTCAAGTAAGCAGTTCCTGGGAATGTACATTTCTTTTGTAAAGTAGTACAATTTTACTGATCTTCATGAATTTGCCGAAATCGTGGACAAAATCTTTTCTTTGGATAACTAATGGGGGTTTGTTCATCTGCTTTTGGAAAGGAAATTCTACTACTATGTTACTCCATCCGTCCACATTTGTCGGTATTGCTTGCATCTTTCAATATGAATCTTAAAAAATATTCAATATGAATCTTGTTTGATTTATTGTTTCTTGTTGAGTAAGAGGAGATAATGTAACATTCAAATTAGGTGCACCTGTCACAACTACGGATAGAAATGCTCAAAAACTATCATGCTTAGCGGATAATGGTTGAATCAAAAAATAGTCCAGTCCACAAATCGTTGAGTGGTTATACATCTAATTGCAGGTTCGACTCCCACCTTCAGCAAACAACTTTTGGGGCCAGCGAAAGTTCATCTCGTCATTTATTTCAGGGTTCTGGATTAGTCAAGGTGCGCTTATACTGCTTTTGACACCCAGGACAAAAGTACTCATGCCGCTCAGGAGAATAGGGAAGCACAACAAGGAGAATAGGGAAGAACATTGTGCGTTGTAAGTGTAATTAGACTAGAGTATGTTAAAGCTAGGGTGGTTTAGGGTGTGGGATGTAAAAGGGATTGGATTTGTTAACATAGCATAACCTCTTGTTTGTTTACTCTGATCAACTCGTCCAAATATCATCATTTTTTTTTCTTGAACCGAGTCCAAATGTATATCGGCCGTGGACAAGGATCAAGCACTGGGTTAAGATGAGGCTAGGAAACGAGCAAATTCCCCAGTTTTATAATCTGTGTTTGGAGCAAGGATGAGAATGAAGTAAAAATGATAGAGAGAGCATGGCCCCTTCCCTGCCGTCCCTTTTGTTTGTCTTTAGATCTCTTCCTTCTCATCACCTCAATCCCTGCCGGTCTGGTTCTCTCTATTTCCCATTTTCTCCTCCAACCAAGGCTGCGAGATGATTGGGGCTCTCTCCTTAGCGAGAGAAGATCTCTCACTCCCCATCACTTTTGGGCTTCGGAGACCCAAATTTGGAGTTTAGTCGGTTTGGTTCGGGCAGCAGCTTCCTGAGCTTTTCAACAGCAACGATGAAGGCATTTGAAGGCAGAACCGGTGGCGACATTGAAGGGGAGAGGTGGCACGTGACAACCCATTCCACTCGTTCCAATTACTCTTTTTTTCTTTAGGTTTTCAACAAACCAACCAAAGCCGAGGGGATTGTGTAACACCCCCGGGTTCAGGAAAATAAAAATTAGATCTTTCATGAACAAAGCTATCGCACAAACTCGCTTTGATCTCACTTGGCAATAGGCAATATCAGACAATGGCCAGAGGATGACAATTTTGACATGCGGTACAACTTCAATGTGTTTCGGTTCCGAATTGTAACATGAGAATAACATCGTTACATGAAATGATATAAATTTTAAAAATTTGAAACGTGGATAGGACGGTCGTCCGGACTCATTCCTCTCTCGATCCGCCCTTGGTACTAAGCAGATCTTTAATTCGGTGCATAATTAGACCTTTAATTCTGTACTAAAAATTGAAAAAATTATGCATGACAAGTACTTTATTTTTTTTTTCTAAAATTACACGTCTTTTCGTAGGGGATACTTTTTTAGGGATGGAGGGAGGGGGTAATACTTTGTACAAATACTGTAAAAATATTGTAAAAATTGCAATTTTGCGAATGTTTGGTTTCTGATCAAGAAAAATTAATATCGATCTTTATATCTTCCACTTGATTATTATAAGAGCGGTAGCAAGCCTTTATTTCTTTTTCACTAAAAAAATCCACTGTAAAACCTACTCCGTAATAATTATCGTACACAACATTTATTTATTTTTTCTTCATATTTTTTTGCATAACATGTTACTAGATTTTTATTGAACGGTGTCAACCCCGCATCCGAATCTTAGTTACACCATCGGATACTGCTACGGGAGTACGATCTGGTGGCAATCCTCTATCCACCCACCTCCATGAATGGAGTACTCAGTCCTCCATTGGCGCTGATGGGAGAACTCAATTTCTTTGGAAAACTATGCAAAGAGTTTGCTAAGTGTATGCGAGGTGAATTTGAAATGAGTATGATTGGAGAACTCAATTTCTTCCTGGGGCTTCAAATCTAACAATCAAATGATGGAATCTTCATCAATCAAGTAAAGTATACGAGAGAACTTCTCAAAAGATTCAAGATGGAAGATTCTAAAATCATGAAGACTCCAATGAGCCCGGCCACTAAACTCAACAAAGATGAAAATGGTAAATCAATAGATACTAAAATGTATCGGGGTATGATCGATTTATTACTTTATCTTACTGCTAATAGACCCGATATCATGTTTAGTGTTTGCTTATGTGCTCATTTTTAATCTAATACAAAGGAGACACATTTAGTAGCTGTCAAACGTATTTTTAGATATTTTGCGGGAACTCCTAATTTGGGGTTATTTTATCATCAAAATACTTCTTTTGACTTAATTGATTTTTCGGATGATGATTATGCCGGTAGTAAGATAACGCCCTTTGTAGACAACAGGCCCAGTACCCTGATTTGATCCATAACCACAAGATTCGTTATATACCCAAGATCATCCATGTAGACTTTCGATGTGGGACGGGGTGTTACAATCTCCCCACCTTTATAGTCTCGCACCCTCGTGAGGGGTTGAGCACTAAAATCACCAAACCAAACCAAGTCCAAAGTCCATGGCCCACACGGTCGCGTACACAGATTGCTCTGATACCACTTGTAACGCCCCTTGTAGACAATTGACCCAGTACCCTGATTTGATCCACAACCACACCACATGACACAAAATTCTTAAGCCCATGGTACTAGTAGTAGCCCTCAAGATTTGTTATATACCCAAGATCATCCATGTAGACTTCCGATGTGGGACGGGGTGTTACAATTGAGAGCTTTTTCGAGGAGGACATAGTATAGGGATTATTCATGCAATAAGGACATCAACTTTTTCTATAATGCCAACAGGACATTTGGGCAATAGGTGACAAAAATACCCTGCAAGGGCCTTGTTTGGCTAACACAAATAATGAATTTTCAGTTTTTTTTTCATATCTGATGGCGCAGATAACGTTATCTGTCGACACTCCGGGTAAGGCCTTGTTTGGCTAACACAGAAAATAAATTTTTCATGTTTTTAGACTTGGTTGCGCAAATAACGTTATCTGTTAACACAAAATATGTCTTCCTTACTTTTTTTCCTGATTAACACAAAATATATATTTTTGTTCTTTTCAAGCAAAAAAAAAAAAAAGTCGTGCAAAATAATTTTTTGTCCCGAAATGTTGCTCCTTTCTCTTTTTTATTGTTCTAAAATAAATGGTCGTTATAAAAAGTTAACATATAAAATTTGGTACTTGTTTTTAAAAAAAAAATTAAATGTACAAAATTGAAATTCTTCAATTTATTTTTAACGTATAGTAGCAACAGATTACCAAATATGTGTAAATCTATACTCTGTATCATACCAGCAAAGTAGACATATATGGTAGTCTGTTGCAATCTGGCATTTGTTTCATGCAAATAACAACAGATTACCAAATATGTGTACATTTGTACTCTGTATCATGCCAGCAAAGCAGACAGATATGGTAATCTGTTGCAATCTAGCCTCTGTTTCATGACAATACAACAACAGATTACCAAATATGTGTAGATCTGTACTTTGTATCACGCCAGCAAAACAGACATCTATGGTAGTCTATTTAAATCTGACCTCTGTTTCATGCCAATAATAGCAATAGATTATGTACTTTATATCATGTTATCAAAGCAGACATATATGGTAGTTTGTTGCAATCTGGCCTCTGTTTTTTCCAATAACAGCAACAGATTACCAAATATGCATACATTTGTACTTTTTGTCATGGCAGCAAAATTAACATGGTAATCGATTATTTGCATATTCCAAAAAAATAAATAAATAAAATTATTTTTACATCTTATAGTCCCTAGAAAATAACAAATAAAGTTTACGGTGCGCCATCCTCCAAATCGATCACCACTCCTCCTCCAACCTCGACCTCACAAGAAAAAAAAGCACCGCCAATCCGAAAAAGGGG
>JAXBDA010005606.1:0-23789 GCA_036023075.1 Gaultheria prostrata
ATCGTCTTCCACGAGTCTAAGACTAACAAGACCATTTAGGGCCTGACTGGATAAAGACCTTGTGTGAATTTGGACAAGGTCCAGACGGAGGAGTGACTTTACAATGATGCCCCTTGGCAAGACATGGCTAATGAAGTGTATTTTTGACAAGACCATGCTGACTGAAAGGATTTTACAAGGCTGACATGGCCGAGGGATTTGATCGGCCATATGGACAACAAAGTGTACTTTAACATGATTGTGTTGACTTGAGCTTGACAAACTCGAGGATGGCAAAATGTGCCCCACAATTTGATATTGAAATTGTCATGACAAAATTGAGTTTTTGATGACTTTCCCTTCGGGATTTTGAAATTATTTCACTCCGTCAAATGATGATCATTCAAATCAATTGTTCTGTCGAAACACGAGATTTCTTATTTTGAACCCATGCCCTGGGTTGCTGATGATGATCTGAGGTGCCCTAGTTTGGAGGGCTGCTGATGAAGACACATTAATGTGCCCCGGTTTGGATTTTTGCTTTGGTTGACGCCACTGTTTGCACAATGCTTTGACCTTTAAGGGAGATTAGACTGTTCCCTTTTTTACTTGGATTCTCACTATCAAGTTGCGCTTTCCAATCTGAAAGGTCTTTATTCAGGTTATAATGGGGTCACGGTTTTGGGCTTTTGACAAAGAAAGGATAATAGGCTCAAAATCTTATTTTCCTTCGGGTTATTGGAGCTAGCAGCTATCTTGAACCACAATGGTGTCCCTTCTTGCTTTCAATGGGCATTTTCTTTGTGTCCCATTTTGCTCGAGCATTTTCACAATTTGTTGTGCCTATGTGTTTGACACCTTCATTCTCTTGAAATTTGGACGTGACACCGGAAACTATGCGTTAGGCACGTTCTGGAAGTTTTGATATACCACTGGAAATCATGTCGTGGGCACCTTCTGGAATTCTTGATGTGCCTTTGGAAATTATGCGCTGGCACTTTCATATCTCTTATTTTACCCTAGTGTGGGGGATAACTGCCTAGCAAGGTTCTTTTTCAAAGAAAATGATTCAGGCTCAAAAGGGCTTTCAAGGGGGTATATTTATCTGGGAAATAAAAGAAAAGAATGCCTTTCTTCATTTTGAATCGCGCAACTTGATAGAGAAAATCTGTCATGCTATAACTTTTGCCTAGATCATGTTTTGAAGTTTTGATCTAGCGAGTTTTTTTGCCTTAACTTTTGCCTAGGCCGCCCTTGCGGGTTTTCGACCTAGCAGGCTTTTTCTATGCCAAAGCATTGCTTCTTGATGGCACTGGGGAATGGTGTCCGGAATTCCTTCTTCTTTCGCAGGGCAAGGATTCAATCTCGTGTTTTGAAGTGATTCTCATGATTCTCAAATGATGGTGGAAAACAATTCCAAGAAACTCAAGTTTATTATGACAATTTCAACACAAAGGTGTGACATAAAAGTTATTGAAAGTTGCGAAAGTTATGACCGAACCATAGAGGGTTGCCTACGTATCCCTTTGCAAGGAATCAGATCGTGAGGATTTCGGGACTACAAAGCTGACTCTAGTTTTGGTTTTTTTTTTGACAATAATAGGACATTACAGACTCGAATTTGAAGACAGACACAAACTTGAAAGCAAAAATATGAAAGACTTGAAGTACAACCTGACGCAACTAAGACTTGATGACCCGAAGATTTGACCCGACTTGCATGCTCCCGAGATTCGTGGAAGATTGAGCTATTTCATGATCACTGATGATTCATTGGTTAAGCACGGTTTTCAGCTCTGCCAGGGATGGATCCGTTGTCAATGAGATCTTGAATTTCATGGCGGAGGCGGTGGCACTCATCGGTAGCATGACCGGGTACTTGATGGAAGGCACAGAAGGCATCTGGGTTGTGATTGGATGGGAGCTTTTGTGGTAGAGGATGGTTGGAGTGGTCTAAGGAGACCCGTCTTTGAAGAGTTCCTCATAGACCGAAGATAGGGGTGTGGTGAGTTTGGAAAACGATCTTGGTTGGTCTTTGGGCCAGTTGATTTGAGTTGTGGTCTTGTGAAGATTTAAAGCTGGAGTGATATTAAAATGGTAAGATTGTGAGGATTTAGAAGAACGAACTTGCAAAATATTTGAGGATTTGTTTTCAACCTTGTGAGAACCGTCTTTATGCTAAGTGTGAGGTTTATGAAATCATAGTTTCCTGGTATCAAAGTTGCTTATCTCGTAGTTAGTATAGGTGGGATTTCAAAATTTCCAAGAGTTTGATTTGATTGTAAGCCCTAATAGACCTAAATTATAATTAAGTTGAGTTTTGAACCTTTGTGATGATAGTTAACAGATATGGAGAATCTGTTCTGCTTAGGATTGGTCGTGAAGGTAGATGAGAAGTTGGTGAGAGGAATCTAAGTTCATGTTCAATGAAACCTAGAAGCTGCCAAGTAATATTTGGAGATTAGATGGTTACATTACAAATCATGGGGATGAGAGTTTAATTGGACCGCATAGAATGTTTAATTTTGTGAAGCTCTTCGAGAATGTCTATTGAGATAAGGGAAGCAGTGATGGATTATATCATCCTTTAGTTTTGCCCTTAGTATTATGTCTTGAGAAATTGAGAGCGTACATTACTTGATGAAAGGATTACAGTGTATCGAAGAGTTTAGGTTTCTTTTCTAGCGGAGATGAGGACAACAAGGAGAAGTTAGGCGAAGGTCGTACATAGGGACGCGGATAATTAGTGTGATTAACGGGAATACCAATGTCATAACCTAGAGGAGAAACACTTGAGTGTTTGCTTAGCAAATTTATGTGATGATTGACGAATAGTGGCATACTATGGTGAAAGAGAGCTACTAGTCTAGGATGTATATGTTAGAGTGATTGGTGCCATATGGGTTGAAAATAGTGTTGAACCTTTGAGAACTTAGCTTTGATGTTGTCATTTGAGGCCGATTTATCTTGGTCTGGTTAGAGCGGTAATGGTCGGGTGAATCTAAGTTGAGATGTATAAATGTTCATATTCCTAGTCGGTGTTAATGAAAGATTGTGAGGTTTTGATTGTTGTAGTTAAATTCTAGATTTAAAGAGCTAGCACAATTATTTGCACGAAGGAGAATCCAAGGTCTTTCCGGTCACTAGGGTCTCTATTTTCAAGAATAGAGATAGGATTATGGTAAAGTCGTTGGATAGATTATTTGGGAACATTATTATTTGATTTTTACCTTGCGTAGAATGCAGTAGCGGGGACATTGAGTAGGAGACTAGTGCGCACGGTGAGCTTAGCAAATCTATGACTATAAGGTGATAAAAGTTTGGGGGTTATTGCTTGAAAGTTTGAGGAAGTTTTAACCTGATCTGCTTTATCTCTTAGAAATGGTCCAAACTTGAGTTAGAAACAGATACGTATCCTAGACACACGCGATCAAGTATTGAGGAGTAAGATGATATGCTTAGTCCAGGTTTTGTGGAACAATTGGGTAGCCAATGGTCAACATTTGAAAGGGAAAAAGAGATGAAAGAAAAGTATCCGGAGTTGTTTATTGCTTGAATGATGTGAGTACACGGTTTAAAATATTGCATTCTGCAAGTTTCGTATTCGATACATGTTGCATGTCATGCATGGTCATATGTGATTGCTTGAATAGCCTAGTCGTGCAAATTTTGAGGACAAAATATTTTGTAAGGAGGGTAGAATGTAAAGACCCGTAATTTTAAATGCTTTTCCAAAAATAAAATTGGGGAAATGTGAGGATTTGTTTGAAGGGTTAGATTGGGGATTTATTAGGTGGTTAATGAATTTGAGGCCATTTAAAAGTACATAAGTTAATACAGGGACTAGGGGTGCAATTATCTAAACTTTTGAATAAGTGGTGTGTGAGAGGAGAGAGAAAAACACTTTCCCCTCCCCTCTCAATCAGGCGGCCCCCTCTCTCTCACTCCTCTCCTCCATTTTCTTCCACCTCACTCCAAATTACACACAAAACTCTCAAATTCCTTCAAGATCCTTGATCAAACTTGACTCCTACACGCGTTTGGAAGCTTAGGTGTTCCTCATTTCACCCTGGGAAGTGGAGAATCCGGTTGGATCTTGGTGGAAAAGCTAGGGTTTTGCTTGCTTGTTGATTTGGAGCTTGATTTGCTTGGAGGTAGAGGGATTTCTACTTATTCTAAGTGTTTGAGTGGTGTATGTGTGTGTATAGCTTTCAATTTGATTATTTACAATGGGTGAGTTTCCCACTTGATAAAGTCGGATTTTATCAAGAGTTGATTTTATCAACTCTTGATTTTATCAAGTGGGGAAAAAAATCTGATAAAATATCAGATTTTTAGTACAAAAATCTGAGATTTTATCAGATTTTTTCCCACTTGATAAAATCAAGAGTTGATTTTATCAAAACTTGATAAAATCTTATTTTATCCAGTGGGAAACTCACCCTATGTATCCTTGTTAAACTCTTTTAAAACCCACATTTCTAGTCACTTTGATTGGATAATGTCTTAATTTAAGCCTATCCTTGATCTTCCTTGTTAATTAGTTGCTACATCATCTTGTTGTTGTTTGTGGAATGATTTTTGGCCTTGGTTTTCCCTTCACTTTGAGTTTGGCGTTGAAATTCTGTTTTTGGGAAAAATCTGCAGAAAAACTGGGTTTTCCCAACCGGTTGAGTGAAATACTCCAACTGGTTGGGAGTTCCTGAATTTTGGCTTCAAATCTGCCCTGGCCCAACTGGTTGGGCAAAAACATCCAACCGGTTGGGAAATGCTGAAAAGTGGTATTTTCATTCTTGATCCTTCCATGGTTATCCGATGATCCATAGGTCCTTCTAGCATTTCCTAATACTACTTTGTTGACGTGTGATTTTGTGGGTGTGAGGCTGATACCTTCTATTGGTTGTAGTTGACTTTATGGCGGCACGGGAAACATTATAATTCGTGATTATGCTTTTACGTACGTTGGGTGATTTGTTTGTGGCACTATCATGACATTTACGAACATGGATTGAGATGAGTAATTAAAGTTGTAGACACCCCAATTTTGATAACTTGTCCATCCCCGATGATGAAAAAGAACACGCGAAATATACCTCAGAGCGGTCCCTCGGGTCAAACAAAAAGCCAAAACCTCAAACACCTGAACCGTACGGCTTCTTTCTTGGAACCGTACGACCTAAAATGCCATTGACACCGCACGGCTCCCATAGCTGCACCGTGCGGTACCCTTCGGCACACCGTGCGGTGTCTCTGTTCCATCCCGTGATTCCCGCGTTCGCCCAGCAGCTCAATTCGTTTACGTAACACGGCAAACTCTACGAACGTAGCTCATCATTCTTGCGTACGAATCTCACCTGATGAGGATGAGTACAACACCGTTGGCTATATAAACCGACTCTCTCATGAAAATGGCACAGCGAAGCCCTCAGCGGCGAACTCAGAGAGAAATCCATCAAAACAAAAAAAACGGTGCTATAACATCCTTACCTAGTTCTGCTACTCCCAGAAATTTTCTTACTACAAAACCCGAAAGTCCGAGCCACATTCCCAGTCGAATCGGTTCATTCTCGAGGTATAAATCGTGTTCTTCAACTCCAAAATCCAATTTGGTATTCCGGAGGGGTGTTTTTCGGGTATAAGGAGAGCATCGTTGCTTTTCCTTGTGCTCGGATGATCATGTTCCAGCAAGGTATAATCTCTCGGGTATTCATCACATGGTATTGATAATTGCCGTGTGATATTACCATTTAGAGATACATTTCAAAAATTTTTTATAATAATATCCCTAGTTTTATTGTATTCAAAAGCAAGAAATCATTTTATGCAATCATCTTGAGTTCACTGTCGAAAAATACATTTTTGAAAAGTGACCCACAAGTGGAGCCGTGCGGTATTCACATTTACACCGCACGGTGTGTTTTGTATGCCGTACGGTATCGAGGGTACTAGCCCATTTTTTATACTCTGTTTCGTGATCTCTGGTACTCTGCTTTTGAAGAAACTTATAATTTACTTATTACAGTCCCCCCCGTCTGTTTTCATTTCTTGCACTTTTATCCCCTCATTTTATTATTTCATGTCGATTAATGTCAATTCGTATATTACGTGACTTGTTTATTGCTTTAACGTATTATTTCCTCCTGTTTTATCTATAAACTGCTTATGTGAATAAAAGTTTACAATAAAATCTCTTCAGAAAAATCCCACAAATATTTAGTAAAGACCGGAAAATTCCGGGCACGCGGGGTGCATTTTTCAAAGAAAACCTTCCCCGCAGGTAACCTGGCTCCCGAACCCAAAAATCTCTATTTTTCGCAGACCAAACCCCTTTTTCAGCGGCACACAAAAGAGTCATATTCTTTTCTAAACGGTTCCTCGGATACCTAACATTTTCCAAAAATTAAATTCCGGGTGGCGACTCTAAAACTCTAAACTTTTCTTTTCCCTTATTTCGCCTCGTTTTTCACAACAAAAGCGTGGGCCGGTTTTTCCGACCGTCCACTAAAGTGAATGGCATGGGGTCCGAAAGGATATGCCCGGATGGCACGGAGCCTGAAAAGGTATGTCCGGATGGCACGGGGTCTGAAAGGATATGCCCGGATGGCACGGAACCCGAAAGGGTATGTCCGGATGGCACGAGGTCCGAAAGGATATGCCTGGATTAGATTAAATGAAGTTAATGAATGACAAATGTGGCGTGAATGACATGAGGGTACGTTGGACATGAGTGGGATACGACGGGGATTGATTGAATCGATCTTAGAGATTATAAGGCATCGTGACTTTCCAAATTCCTTTCCTGTACTTCCATTAAACTTATTAAATGATTTCCTTTCTTGTTGTACGTCACGAGCATATCATTTCCATTTAGAATTGATAGACGTTTTCCTACTAGGCTAGTGAGTTCACCCTTACAATTTCAGGTACCCAGCACGGAGGAGCATGACTTGGGTTGTGTTATGTGCATGCATACATGATTTTGGAAGGTTATGAAGGAGTTATGATATCATCCCAAGACTATATTTTTTTGACGAGATGATTTTGTAACTTAAATCATGTTTTACTTTTGATAAATGGGCAACTGTAATAACTTTGTACTTATTTAGTATCACGTGGGTTCTGGAGATTCGTAGACCTATTGGTGTTGACCATGACTTTGTAGTTCAACTTTTGACTTTGACCGTGGATGGCGTTGACCTCCACGTGGATTTATGTATTATTTTAATGATATGAAAATCAGGGCGTGACAGGTTTAGTTATATACCACTTATAAAGGTGTCTTGTGGGCGGTGAGATTGAACCCTCTAGATTAGTCGAAGTGCAATTTGGGCCCAAAAGGTCTTGAATCTCTTGATGAACTAAAACCTGAAGTACACGAGAGAGGCTAGCCTAAGTTGATTTTTTCCCCTTTTACTTCATTTTATATTACTCTTTTTGGCCTTATAGGTCCCTTTTAGAAGATGAATTCGATGTCTTAAAAGAATAGCCAGTGAGATAATTCATCAAATCTTTTCGGAAGGGAACTTTTGGTTGGATTTTATAGATGTATGAGATGGCCTCCTTAAGACCATGCTGTGTAGTTACCAAAATTCTAATTCTTGCTCTACTGGCTGCAGCCTGTGAAGAAGAGTGGAATATGCTGTCGATTTGAAGAATTGCCTGATGACATACCCTATGGGAAGCATAAACTATCCCTTCGCTGCAAATTTTTCAGTACATTTCTCAATTAAATTAATAGAAGAGACGCAATTAAATTACAGCATTACCATCTAGTTCTAGATCTATACAAACAAACTAATGAGTACAATGGCAGAGAAGCTTACAGTGTATATATGTTTCTCTGTTGCAGATGCAAACAAGTCTTTAAGCTATACCATAAAACCATGGAAGAAGACTTGAGAATAATAAATATGGATAGCCAAAACCAGACCACCTTGGCAGGTAATAAGAGAGGGCTTGGAGATGTAAGTTACATAACTCATAATATTTTGGTGAAAGGACCAAAAAAGGTCATATTATTTTGTATGGAAATCGTGTCCGAAGTTCCGATCTGTATACCATTTCTCATATAAATATGTTAGTACTAATTATGTTGTGACTATATATACACAATGGAGAAGAGAAGCAATAGAGCTTCCCATTCTACGTAAAGCAAAATTATATTTCAAATATATATCAATTTCATATCGAAGCTGAGAAAGTCCTTTGTAACTTTTTTAACCAAAGCCAAATCACCGCAACTTTTCTGTGCATCACTCCCACAATGGAACTTGTGCACTGAAAGATGCTTGAGATAATAAATGCGTCATTTGTGGATAATAGGGTGTTTCGCCATCCTACATAAAGTATCATTGCCAGCAATTATAATATAAATGTTTATCAATTTTCCATTGCAATATATAGACATTATAAACTCTTACCCTTGGATCCACTGGATTCATTTATAGACACCTCACCTTGGTTGTCCGTAACGCTTAGGCCCTTTGGTTGTGCCATCGCCCGATGATGAACATGTTGGTTCGATTTTATCCGCTTCGAGAAGATGGACTTGATGCAAAGATCTCTTACGGTAGCCTATTGTCGTTTCCTCGCGCCCGTATTTTGAAGGATGCTTGAAAAACCTTTTGTTGAAGTTCCCAAAATTTTTTTTGTTGAGTTTCGGACTGAGTGTTTTTCAAACTATTGAGTGTTTTTATTCCCTAAAAGTATTTTATTTTTAATCCACAAAAAATCTTGATTTTAGCCCAATTTATCGCTGTTTTTGGCCCAAAAATCAGCCCCAGCCTGTACCAGGACCAAAGCCGATCCTGCTCTAGCCCAGGGCCGGTCCGGCCTTACCAGAGAAATTTCTTTTTCAGCTAGAATATTCTAGATTTGCGTGCCACCGCCTCTGAACACGGAAAAATCATATTTTTGGTCATCCCACATCGCCTAACAAATCCTTTTTTGACTTGGAATGAGCCTATATATGTTATGGTCCGCATTTTTAAATGATAATTTTTTTTTATATTTGAAATATTTTATTTATTTAAATGCCACGTCTGAAAATCTCCTACGCGTTTAGAGGTCCGAGTGCATGAGTGGGTATTGTGTGCGGTATTTAATTACCTAACCCGCTATAAACCCATGTAGAAGTGTAATACATGGATACATATTACCCACCAAATCCTAAATCTACCCAGCCCTCCCAACTACCCTACTCCCGAAAATCCGGCCCTCCCTTTGTTTTGTCTCCATGTACGTGGACTTCTCTTGACCAAATCCCATACCACCCCAAGTGCTCCTATGTAAATCAAAGCTCTTCTCCTTTACTTTTGTCTCCATGTACGTGGGCATCACCCAAGCCATTTATCCTAACAACCCACTTTCCCTTATTTAAACAAAACAAAAGCACTGTTCTACTCTTTCCATTTTCAGCACTATACCAAAGAAGGAGAGAGACATTTCGGTAGTGAGAGAGGACAAAATCTTTCACCACATTTTCCTCCTTGTTTTCTATTTTCTGCACCTCCATCTCACAGGTATCATCAACTGCGCATTAGGGATAACGATATTCCTAGGACCGCACTTCGGACTCGGTACGGCCACTACGAGTTTGTAGTGATGCCCTTCGGATTAACGAACACTCTAGCCGTGTTCATGTGTCTTATGAACAAGATCTTCACGCCATACCTAGATCGATTCATTGTAGTATTCATCGACGATATCTTGGTATAATCTCCCAGTGAACAAGAGCACGAGCAACATCTGAGAGTCGTATTACAAACACTACGCGACAATCAGCTATATGCTAAAGCCAGAAAGTGTGAGTTCTAGATGAAAAGAGGTTAAATTTCTAGGGCATGTTGTGTCAGCTGAGGGAATCTCCGTGGACAACAGCAAGGTGGAAGCTGTAAGGAATTGGAAACATCCAACTACAGTCTTTGAGATTAGAAGCTTCTTGGGATTGGTAGGATATTATCGAAGATTCATTCCAGTTTTTCGGCACTGGGAAAACCGATGACTCGGTTGACATAGAAATGAGTCAAGTTTGAGTGGAACGAAGCTTGTGAAAAGTCATTCCAGGAACTCAAAAGCAGACTGACCAGTGCACCTATACTGATCATACCAGAAAGGAATGTGGGTTATGCAGTTTACTGTGACACATCAAAGGAAGGTTTGGGTTGCGTTTTAATGCAGAATGGGAAGGTGATTGCTTTTGGATCACGACAGCTAAAGCCCCATGAGAAGAACTATCCCACGCACGACCTAAAGTTAGCCGCCGTGGTCTACACCCTCAAGACTTGGCGCTATTATCTTTATGGGGAACAATTCGAAGTTTTTACTGACCACAAGAGCCTTAAGTATTTATTCACTCAAATGGAGTTGAACATGAGGCAGAGAAGATGGACGGAATATATGGAAGACTATAGTTTCACCCTGTCATATCATCCGGGCAAGGCAAATGTCGTGGCAGATGCACTAAGTCGGAAAACCCGGGGATTACTAGCTAGTTTAGCTATGAGGGAATGGAAAATGATGGAAGCAATCAATGAATTTGGACTTCAACCGATGACCAACACTGAAGGAGCGTGCCTATTCGCAATGATCGCAACGCCTGCACTCCACAGAGAGATTCTATTGGTCCAGACGTTTGATCAAGAGTGCGAGTTCATCAGGCACCGCTTGTCAATTGGAAAGGCGGCTACAGGATGGACAATTCATGCTGACAAGAGCCTTAGATTCGAGGGCCGTATCTTTGTACAGGATCTGAGCACCCTTTGAGAGGCAGTTTTAAAGGAATTCCACCACTCGACCTTCGCAGTTCATCCGGGTGGTAACAAAATGTACCAAGACCTCCGCCGACAATACTGGTGGGGCGGAATGAAGAATGACGTAGCCAAATATGTGTCTTAGCATGCAGTTCTCTGTGAACATTGTATCTGGTATTATGTAGAATTCCACACTGTGATGTTTTGTTTGAGCTACATGCTTTATGCTTTTGAAGTTAAACAAGAAAAGAAAGAAGATGTCAAGTTTTCTACTTTTTAAAACAGCTAGACATCCATTTCATTCTTTGGAAAGAGCAGATATTCACAACTGTATGTGGCTCTTTTATAGTTATTAACATGGACAAATTGATGAATATTGTTTTAGAAAAATGGAATCAAACATCATATTGGGCATATATCCACATTGTGTGATACTCATTGGTCTGAGTTCTGATTGCCCCTGGTTTACATCACTGTATGATGTATTGTTATGGTTTTCCAAGTGCCATTGGTTTCACGACGATGGTCGTGCTGATAATGACACTAGCAATCAGGCAAGGATGAACACCTGCAAGCAAGCAAGGATGAACTTCTTTTTTCCAAATTTTGGGATCTTTGTTAGTGAATTGGGGAAATGAAAACACTTGGCATTTGAAGAAATTTTGGTGGATTGGTGTGGAGTAACTTGGGGAAAGCTTATTAACTACTAGAAGACTCACTCGTCCAAGAAAGATAAGCAGAGGAAAACTTTATGGAGCAAAAATCCTTTAAAAGCAACGATGTTCTCTAGGACGGTTAGCCGGGATAGTATAAGGAAAGTTTCAAGGATGCGTTCGAAGAAAGGAAGTTCCGATGGAAGTCTCGTTGGTCCCATGAGGAGGTTAGTAGTGTCTTACGTAAGAGGAATTCGAATTTGATCAAGGAAGCCCGGGAGAACATGAAGATGAGTGTCCGCTATGGTGTAAAATATCATGGTAGGGAAAGCTATAATATTATGAAGATCTTAGAGTTGAAGGATATCAAAATTTCAGAGCAGGAAATTAAAGCGGTAATTAAAGATCTTGACGGTTTGGAGGGTGGAGCCTCTATTTCAGTGGAGTTCTGATTTGTCGCTTGGTTGTTGTAGGGAGCTTTCTGGCGCTGATCTCGTTTCTCGTTAGTTGGTAGTTTCGTCGGGAGGGATTTTTGCTTCTCAGGGTTTTTTTTTTTTTTAGTTGATTCTGGCTTAGCTTGCTCTTGGGTTGGTGTGGGGGAGGTTTTCTTAGGTTGTTTTGTTGGCTTGCTGTTAGTTTGGCGGGGTCTCTGGTGTGTTTTCCCTGGTTTTTGGTTCAGGTTTCTGGTTGGTATCTTGCCACCCTTCTTGCTTTTGTTCTTTTTTCCCTTAGGGCTCTTGGCGTTTTCAGTCTCGAGTCCTTTTAATCTTTATAAGTCATTTTCAAAGATGCATAAATTCTTTGCTTAGCAAAAAAAAAAAAAAACTACAAGACTAATAGTTGGGAAAGTAGAGCAATGCATCCTCAATCTCAAAAGACAAGGGGCTTATTGCATTCAGTGGTAAATTTGAATGATTCTCTAAAGTTGCTGCGCAGGTATTTGAGGGCCTTCTTGAGGTACTTGACAATCATATAATTGTACCTGAATCCCATATTAAAGTAGCTTCTGTTCTACTAATAAAATGAGGCAGGGAATTAGGAGTTTTTCTCGGGAATCTTGTAACAATCTGAGGTATTCTGAATCCTGAGTACTAAATGCAATTGTATAGGGGTTTTGACATAGAAAATGTTGTCTTGTGAGATGCATGGGATGCTGTGCTATTTCTGAAAGTTCAGTGATTCCAATTGCAAAGGATCGCATTTTGGTAGTTGCTTGAATCATAAGTGGACTGGAAATCAGTAGAACACCTGAGACCCTGCTTCAGATTGATTGGTTGGAAATGAAAAGTGGCGGAATGGAGCTTGGCGAAGAAGATGACAATGGAGTTTTGGATAAAAGCTGATATGGAACCCAGTACCCCTTCTTCCTATTGATGCTTTGTGAACCCGAATTTGTGAAGTCAGATGTGATCAAACACTTAAGTAGAAAGAAAAATGTTTGGTCTTTTTTTTTTTTTTTTTTGTCATTCGTCATTCCTAATTTATTACATGGGGAAGGGGGGAATGAGACTCGATCCCGGATGCAGTGTGGGGCATACAAGAGCTCTACCGCATGAGCTAGCCACCACTTGCGTGTTAATTTTGAGAAGTGGTAAACTTGATATTAGAAATAGGGAGTAATAATATCCTCGAAATTGATTATGGTTTGTTTGCTGGTTATGCACGTAGTTGCTCTAAGAATCAACTAGAGAACATGCAAATTATTTGGAAGCAATACGTTAGTTGCTTGGTTAGCTGGAAAATTATCTTTCGTTCCCTGTTAAAGAATTTCTTTTGGGCGTAAGCTCGCAGCTCAGAACCTTACCACATAGTGTCTCTTTTCAGCCACATAAAGTCTTGCTTCTACGTCGATGTGTTCATTTTGAGAGATGACAAATATTAATCGCTTATTGCTTTGGTCATCTTTATTAATCCTACTTTGGTTTCTTTTTAAATAAAACCAATAAAAAAAAAAAAGTTTCCCTTGCGATGATATTTTGAAATTTGCTAAACAAGGCTACTATTTTTGGCTTCGTCCTTTTACCTTTTTCAAGGTTTGACTACAAGTAACTTATGTCTCAAATTAATTTTTTTTTATTGTAATCAAAACACATAATTTCAGGTGAATGATGTGGTAGTACTTCAGAGTGCATGCGGGGCTTTGAAGCCTATAAAAGCATCCTAAGATAATTTAAATGGAAAGAGAATCATTTCAGTAGGTGTTTGATTTGTTTAACATTGTCGCATTTGTTCAGTAATTTTAGTTGAAATGAGTAATTAAATAGGTTTTTGATGGAGCAGAGTTGTGAGAGAACGGAAGATGGACGGAATTGTGATGTTTGCGGACGATAGTAATATGCATAGTATGGAGCTCTTTGACGAGATCCAAAAGGTGAAATGGATGGGTGCTGTTTCGGTTGGCGTTCTTGCTCATGTGGGTAATTCAGCTGAAGAGTTGTCAGTTGTTCAAAAGGAGGAGGATGTGGAGAACTCACCTATGCCCCTTCTAGGCCCGGCCTGTAATTCATCTGACCAATTAGTCGGCTGGCACACCTTTAATTCTTTGCCATATGTTGGGAAAAGCGCGAAAGATATTGGTGACATGGGAATTGTGTAGCCCAGGAAGCTAGAGTGGGATGGGTTTGTATTGAATTCCAGGTTGTTCTGGGATGAAATTGAAGACAAACCGGAGTTGGGTAAGGATCTAGACACAGTTTCTGGGACTAGAGACGAAATTGAGAGTCCAATATCTCTGCTGAGAGACCCTTCGGTAGTGGAACCTCTGGGCAGTTGTGGGAGCCAAGTCTTGCTTTGGTGGCTCCGTGTTGAAGCTCGTTCAGATAGTAAATTTCCTTCCAGGTTGGTCATTTACTCTCAGCCTCTCACTCTTGCCATTAAAAAATTACTGCTCAACGTGTGTTTAATATCCATGTGTAGCGTTAAGAATGGTGTTGATTACCTTATTGATCAAACTCATTTTGGAATCTACATTCATTTGCTGATCTGTTTTTTATTTCATTTTATGGTGGTAGTGCAACTTACTGTTGAATGTGATCTGTAGATGCACGCCATTGATTTATGCACAAATGTCTCCAACTACACTTTACATAAAAAGATCTTGGACTGGTGGAGAGGGTAAAACCCGCACCCCCTCTTGAGTGCCCTAGCTCGGCCATACAACATGGATGTACCCTACAGGGGAGCCGAGCTAGAGAGGCCACGAATGGGGCCAGACGCGCAACACATAGTTAACCATGGCACCACGATGTGGTGCAGGGTCAGGATCGAGATACACGTTAGCACGACCACAGGATCTACGAGCCAGCAACAGTGTAGCCGAGCTACGTGATAGCACGGTTACACCGCCATTGGGCAAACAGAACGGCACGACATTCTGGAATAGTCTGGAATACTCTCTTACGCGATAAGAGGTGTATCCCGTGAACTAAGGCCTCGTTTGATTCGGGTATTGGGCGCCTGGGATAGGATTAAAAACGTCCAATTCCACATAATCACGGCTACTTTGTATAAGTCCAGGAAGACATTTACATAGCTACTGTTGCTGAATTGCCTACTGCTTCTGATGTCTTCTTTTATTAAGGCATTTACATAGACTATTTTTATGCTTGAGAGTTTTTGTTACTGGCATTTTGGCTTTGGTTAAGAAAAATTTGAAATGAGACAACCCCGCAATACATCGCATTGGATGTTATGAAAAATTCAAGTCTTGATCAAACAAATGTTCCTGGTAAACATATGTTCGTGGTAAGCGTTTCATGTTGAACTTGGTTATGAAAATTCATGTTAAATTTTTTCAAGAATCATGTTTGAATTTGATTTAAAAAATTTTAATTGTTGGAATTGGTTTGAGAGAGAGAGAGAGAGAGAGAGAGAGAGAGTCTTGAAATTAATCCCGATATTTAGTTTAGGGAACCAAACATGGGATTGGCTGAAACATGGGATATCCCGCTATTAATCCTGCACGAATCAAACAGGGGATTGTGTGAGGTTCAAGACTAAATTAGTCCCAGGACAAATAATCCAGGATTATTAATCCCAGGACTATCAATCCCACCTGTTTTAGTCCGCGAATCAAACGAGGCCTTAGGAAATTATTAAGTTCTCGCACGTAGGCAACTTTCAAACCAAAATTCAGTCTCGCCCTTTAGGCCGAACGCACTCACTCTTATTCGAAGGTAGATTAAGACTCCCACCCAGGCCTTTATGCGATTTGGACTATCTGAGAAACTTAAAACTAGACTCATTCACCAACATTCTTCAACGACTGAGATTTCTTTCAAGCAAGTGATACTACAGTCAACCTGTTTCTCCCGTTTTTGAAATACACGAAGGCACGAGCTGTAAGGGCAAGCGTGCCAAGACTTGTCGAAGTCCAACGTGTTTGTAGGCGTTGCGTCTTGATCTGACTTCGCACCTAACGAGAGTGTTCGGCTTGAAGGGTGAGATCACAATGAAGGTCATTATTTTGACTCAACGAGCGAGGACTTGGTAATTTCTGTTGAAAAGTCCTCCCTATTTGTGAAAGGGACCCATGTGTGAAAGGAGAAAAGGGGGCAGCCCATGTGTGGCAGCCTTTGTAAACTTCTCCTGCCCATCATAAGGATTTGGAAATCCCACGCATGAAGAGCTTTAAATGCTCTTGGCAGCTTGTTCCTCCATTTGCAGTATGTAAACCCCATGGCTCTAATTGTAAAAATAAGAGTGAAGAGAAATGTAGAGATGGTGAGGTAGAGAGTGGGGCAGCACCTTTGGTGCTGTGGGATACACTGTGAGCATAAAGAAAAATACTAGTGAGCAAGTAACCCATGAGATTTGAGGCTCATGGGCACTGGTGAGCGGGGAAGTGTGTATAACTTCAGGGCTCGGGTATTGGTGTCGGGTTGGGTATTTTTTTGTCTCACAATTATTGTAATCTCTCTAGTGTTCATATGATGGAGTGTCTCTCTCCCGTGGACTAGGCCGGTTTTGGGCTGAATCACGTAAATCTCTCGTGTCGCTCTTGTTTTGCCTTTGTATTAATACTTGTTTAGTATTGGATCTCAATATGTGTGTGTTGTGGGTATCACCGACCTTCCGCGAAATCCCAACAATTTCCCAACAGCGTGGAAAGAAGAGAAATATGAGAGAACTAAATTAATAATTGCAATGAAAGGAATTCTTTTTTTTGGGTAATTCGGACATTGCAATGAAAGGAATTCTGCTCTCCCTAAAACAATGAAATCAGTGAATAAAAAATACCGAACTTCTATTTTCTCTTACAGTTCTCATGAGAGGAATTCTGCTCTCCCTCTCCCTCTCCCTCTCCCTCTCCCTCTCCCTTGCTCTCTTCTTCGACTCAGGCTCTTAATTTATTTTCCTTCTTTGCATTATGCTCAAGGAACAATATTGCCAGAATGTGACACAATAAGCTACAGTGTCCTGTTAACATTTCAAATAGGAAGAGTTCTATAGCATCCTCGTATATTTGTCATAACCATTAAAGCATCTACATTGGCCTAACCAAAATTGGACAACTAAAAATTGCCACATCATCTTTTGGTTATCCGTTTACAAGTTGCTGAAGTTAGCAATGTCAAACCCCACATTGTTGAGAGGTAGAGAGAGAGAAGGGAGGAGAGAGAATATTTTTGTCATTTTGTGTAATGGTGGGTGTACTTGATTGGGTAGATGTGAAATCCACTAAATTTGATTAATGGCAAAAGGTTGCTAGTTTTGGTAATCCAAGGACCAAAATTTGGTTAGTTGCTAAAGGGTTGATAAGTTTGGTTATTCCAATGTGAACACTATTTTGAACAAAAATTGCTCAACTTAGCAATTTCGGTTTGGTTAGGCCAATGTGGATGCTCTAGACTAGTTGCAACCAACAAAAGTCGAGAACTACATATGCATTACATATCTCATAATGTGCAGAGTAGAAGGTACCAGTGATTACGGAACAGGCATCCTGTACTGCGGCATCCGAGTGGTTGATTGCGTAATCAGCGGCTAGAATTTTATCTTGGCACTTGCATGATCCGAGCAGTTCATTGCCGAGATAAAATTCGAGCAGTCCATTGCCGAGATCAACGGCTCGTGTGCCGCACTACAGGATCCCCGGATCCTGATCCTATTAGCAGATATTTATGTATTTGCACTTCTGTAAGCATATGAAGGTAGAAAGTAAGATGAGAGAAGCCTAGGGATACTGATACTCTCTCTGTCCCATTTTGTTTGCTAACTACGAATATCCGTGTCATTTTCAAACGTTTATATCTTTTTATTTATAATGTTTTTAAAGTTTTTTAAAAAATTGTCTAATAGAACTAATTGAGATCTATCAAATAAGATCCATATTATATATAAAATACATTATAAATTGAAAACTATAAGAGTTCAAAAAAGGCACGCATAATCGTAGTGAAGAAACAAAATGGGACGGAGGGAGTACAATTTATCCACACATGAAGTATGTTTGAGATTGATGCGATCACCTGAAGGCCTGTTATTATTTTATCCACACATGGAGTATAATTTATCCACATGGACATGGAGTTTGGATAACTTGTTTTACATGTTGCTAGATACACATCACACATGCTGATTTTTTCTTTGTACTCACTGGATCAGGGGATCCTGTAGTGCGCACATGAGCCGTTGATCTCGGCAATGTATGGCTCGAATTTTTCCGAGATAAAATTCGAGTCATTGATTGCACGATCAACGGTTCGGATGCCACACTACAACACTACAGGATGCCCTGTTCCGTTCCTCACTGGATCAACTAGAACATGCATCAGAAGAGAAAATTTGGGTCCCCTGTTTGCTGCTGTTCTACAGGAGGCCCGCTTAAAGCACATAACAAGCAGATAGAAGATGCATCCCTTGCATTTCCAAGAAACCATTGAAGTGAGAAAATTGATTCAGTATGGACAGACAGCTACCCCTCACTTTTAAGACAATAGACAAGAATTTACTGTTCCTTTACCCTCTTCCGTGCTAGAAAGCGTTCTTTAGCGGCAGCAACTGCATCTTCATTTCTCTTATGGTGGTGATCACGTCTTGGTTGGTCTTCGAATGGTTGTCCAGCAACAGCTTGTGCGGAAGCATAAGGAATTGGTTCTGCCTCTATGGGCTCAAATCTATCCTCGGGCATCCTAGAAACTTCATCCTGATGCCCCTTTCTCAACTCCTTAGACTCCGAGGACGATTTAGTCAATTGGGGTCTTTCTTCTGATGTACTAACAATTGTTTCTTTTTGCTGCTTCTCAGATTTCCTTGTCTCAACCTCTTGGGCGCCAAATGCAACATTCTTTGATAGGTTGAAGTAAAAGTCGGTGACGTCTTTCTTCTTGGTAACCTTCCAGCAGAAATAGAAAGATAAGCATATTATTAATTTTTTCTTTTGATAAGTAGAAAGACAAAATATTATTAATGAACTGATGATCCCACAAAACAAAGATAACGTAGTAAGTTTACTGGTTTTCTAACATCTGCTAGAAACAACCAAATAGAATCATCCAAAGGGAACCCAAAAAAATGCAAACAAAAGTAAGAAATCGTACTAAAATAAAGATTCAACTAATTTAGGAACCAGTGAGAAAAATTCCAATGAACCTATCCACAAGTTTGAGAGGACACTGAAAAAGATGAACATATGCATATAAGAAATGCCTCTCCTGGTACTGCACATCTTCAACTGATGTTCCTTGGAATGCTGTAGCGAATACAGACGCCCAACCTTTTTCCGAAATTGGTAAAGGCTCAACCTTAGATGCATTCTATGCTGTATAATGTTTGACAATATCTTCACCAAAAAGTTATCACACAACATGAACTACAGAAGCATCACAAAATGCCCAGGCAACTCTCTTTGGGAACAACAATCCTATTCTCCAAAGTGGGCTAAACCGAAACCTTTTTTCCTCTTTCTGAATGTACCAATAATGAATTTTGCTAATGAAAAGTACAGGATAAGGCTTCTATTTTCTCTTACAGTTCACATTGAAAGAATTCTGCCCTCCCTCCCTCCTTCCCTCTCTGAATTTTTTTTTCCTCCTTTGCATTTGTGCTCTAGGAACAATATTGCGAGAATGTGACACAGTAAGCTACAGTGTCCTGTTAACATTTCCAATATTGCTCTCGTTGCATGCTATTAATTCCTGGGGGAGTGAATATTTAATTCGGCCTCACATTAGTGGATGGTGGGATTAATCCCCCAGATAATTCGGTCCAGTGGCCTGGATACTGAATTATCCAATGAAAAAAGCATGATCCAATGTCCAGAAATAGTTTCTTTATAATTTCCACACCAAATCATAAATAAAAAAAAAAAATCCCATCCAGTAGTGCATTTAAAGGTAAGTGGTGGCCAGGTGTCTGTGGAGGGGTTGGAGGAAAAGAAAAAAACAATGCAGGGTAATAAACATCAACATTTTTACCAAATCCATATGTTGATAAGGTTTGAACGAATTCCGAAAAACAACTGTTTACTGCATTATAGATGAGAAAAAGGAAGCCTGATGTGTCCATTGAAGTTATAGCACAAGGCCTTGGCAACACACCAGATGCAACTGGATTTTATCATTCATCTTCTGTGCCAACTTAAAAGAGCAGTACATAATTAATCATACTGACGTTTAGACAAATCCTGTTACATAAGGTAAAATGTACACGTTCCTATTTCCCCACACAGTGGACCAATAATGACATCACAAGCAGAATAGAATATGCCAGCTACAGCAATACTTTCTCCCTGATATTATGTGAACTTTTTAACGTATATATTCATAAACAAGGTTTTCTGGGTCCTGCTACATCAGTAAGACGCAACTGTTCTAATTCTCAACCCAAGTTGACCAAACAATTAGTCTTTTCTACTACTAAGTTAAAACACCAACAACGTCGCTATAACATTGTCAAAATTTGACCATAATCAATGGAAAAATATTCCAGGTAGATTTATTACTGGATAATCAGAAATTATAACTGCATGTAAATTGTAATATCATAGGAGAACCAAACAGAAAGCAAACATACATCCTCTTTTTCTTCTCGGAGTTGACGCAGACGTTCTTCCTCTAACCATTTAGCCTGCTCAGCAAGCTTCTTTTTGTAAGCACTGGTAACAAATTTGTCCTTGTCTGCAAACATATGGTCATCTTTGTATCTATCTTTAGCAAGTTTTCTCTCGTGCACTATCTCTCGTTCTCGCTCCCGTTGTTTGGATTTGTCCTTCAGTGCATGAATATATTTTGACTACACATGAAAATAAAGAGCGGTTAACAACTAGAAGAAAAACTTAAAGCTTGCTTCTTTTTCCCCACGTGCATGCAAGCAACAAACAACCACAGAAACACGCAAGAGATCAAAAAGAAAAATCTAACATAAATAAATTTTCTTAATAGATTGACGATATCCTTCATGCTTGAGAGAACAACCAGCACATTTACAAGCCGATACATATAAAAAAAAAAAAAAAAAAGCCAGCACGTTTACAAACTTGATTTAACCAAGACTATTAGACAGATATAAATTAGAAAGGAACTCAATCTGTATCAAAAGACAGTTCAAGACAGAAAATAGGAAGATTCAAATGTACTTCAAAATTGAATGGAAAATCCAAAAACGTGATATAGTTCCTCCTTCAACCTACTACAAAAAGTTACACCAAAGAAAAGAGAAAGAATAAGAATAATATTAGCAAAGATTAAGTCAAGAAGAAATGCATCATAAGGGGATAAGTATATGTCGACAAGATCCAATAAATGTGATTGGCACGTTTCGTTCTGCCAGTTTCCTAACTTGCGGCAGAAAGCAGCAGTTTGTTTTCTGGATTCATTCAAACTGGTCGTGAGTCGTGACACTTCTTAAATAAAATGTCTACTGACATGTTCAGGTATTACGTGCCAGCTGCAAACTTTCCATCTCGAGTAGGTTATACTCTTAATGAAATAGCTTTTCAGTCAGAATATGCTTTAAGAATGCTTCCGATGTTCAACAAAAGAATCATATTACTACAAATTTTGATCAGGTCTGTCATTGTAGAGGAGATAAAAAGAGTTTTCCAGGAACATCCATTGCCTCAGATACATAAAACGGCTATCATAACTGGAAAAACTCTAACTTCCTGCATTGCCAACGTCTAAATGATTCAATAGGTCATCTTCCCACTGGGTAACAATAGTAAATTATATAACATCTAGAACCAACTTAAAGGGAAGCAATGTGTAAAATGCACTGAAATACACTCACTGAATCAGAGTATTCAATCTGGCATACTTATCAAATTAATAGTGCTCTTATTTTGGAAAATAAGTATCCAAAAGTTTGTGATCTGAATAATAAACCAAAATATCTAGTCAATTCTAAAAGTAAAACGTGGTTATGCTTCTGAAAAGTGTTGTAAGAAGCAAATAACCTAAGATACCTTTCTCTCCTGCCGATCATGGGCCAAAGGGCGAGCCACTTTCTCTTTCATGTGATCATATACTCCGTCATAATCAAATACAGGGGGATCCTCTTCCAACGCTTTCTTATGCTGCTCCTCAATCTTGCAAAGAGAATAAAAAAAAAATTATGTCGGAAACAGAAAATGAAATCAGTTGTTAAATTGATATCAATTTCTATAAAACTCACATCCTTGAGAGCCTTGTTCTTACTCGCTTGGCGTGAAATCTCTCCCTCAACATCATCATCATCATCATCCTCATCATGGAAACCAAGAGGAGTTGGGAGTGGAGGTCTTGCAGGCTGCTTCTTTTGCTGCGATGACTGAACCCTGAGTTGCAAGCCATACTTCTTCATTTTACTTCCACCAGTCTGAAGTAACAAAATAAGAAACTAGACATCATCACAATTCAGAACTGAAGTAAATCTCTCCGTAGAGCTCTCAGTGATATCTTGGTGCCCCATATAAAGTTCAACTAGCTGAACAAGGATAAGATGTGATTGATGAACAGTACAAGATAAAAGATTTGAACTTTCCAGCACATGGGTCACAAACGCCAAGTCAATTGACGTCCCATTCCGTCAGTCGTATTGGATATAGAGTATTGTTGTCCTTCAAAGAGGGGCTCACCCAAGAATATCCGGGGTTAATAACATCATCAAATAAAATTTCAGCACGGACAAGTACATTCAAACAGAAAAAACATTTTACAGGAGACAACTACACATGAAAAATCAAAACTAACCCACTTTATAAGCTGGGAAAAAAAATTGAAATTGCTTGACACGGGATACAGGTATGGTACGGGTACTAGTACGGGGTCCACAACCCAAAAAAGTAGGGTACAAGTACTGTGGGGGTACGGCAATTTTTTTATGTATATCTTTTTACAATTTTGGCATGATTCATTAGATCTAGCAAGTATATCGTATTTTATAGATAGAAGCAAGATAACAAAAGCTAATAGCATTTGAACTTGAACTCATACTGCTTGATGGACTCATCTTTGTATGAAATAAAGTGCAATAGCCTAATTTTTGTGCATGCAACTATCATAGGTTTCAAGACGGAGAGCAAAAGATATTTCAAGGCCCATCTAAAAACTAAAAAACATGAATAGATTTTGATATAATAATGAGAGAGAAGGGGTAGCAGACGTAATGAGAGAGAGAGAGAGAGGAGTCGCAATCGCTTGAGAAAGATCGACATAAGAGATTAGTCAACCCTGCTCTTATTTTCTCAAAATCAAGCTTTAGATCTGAGTCGTGGTCTCGAGATTATGACTTTATTGCATTGAGTTCTTGCATATTAAGGCTAGCAGTTTGAGTTTTTCTTCCATACAAAATCCCAAAAGTTTGAAAACTTTACGAATAGGCCCAAAAGTACCCAGAAAAGTACCCAACGAGGTACCCATAACCTCAAAAGTACCCGGTACGTTTTTGGAGTACCCATGAAGTACCGGTATCCAGTACGGGTACTTAGGGGTTTTAGAAGTACCCGTGCTACATAGGTTCTAACAGATACAGATTTTATGTCCTAACAAAACTAATTGTCATTTCGTTTATTAAATTCTTGTTGCACATAATATGTAGACCTATCCTTTGAGTTACATAAAAATAAAAGAAAAAACTAACTATATCAATCTATGATGATTGTACCATGAGCAATACAGTCAAACTATGAAGCACTGACACTCCTAGAGGTCGCCATATCGATGTGTCGGACACGGCAGCGACACGCCCAAATTCATATGTCCCTTAATTTTTCTTACTTTTTTTTATGGGAAACACGCTAGGACATGGTGGATTTTTAGAACTTTTTGGGGGTAAACATGATATTTCTCAAACTTTTGGGTAATTAACTCTATATACATATTCTTGCATCACATAATTTCATCGATCAGATATGAAGTTGGCTCAGTTCAAAAAGAAGAAGATCTAGAGTGGAAACACACACTCTCTCTCTCTCTCCTCCCCCCCC